>JAFEMH010006654.1:0-117097 GCA_022495995.1 Adenophora triphylla var. japonica
GGGTTTAGGTTTAGGGTTAGGGTTAGGGGTTAGGGGTTAGGGTTTAGGGGTTAGGGTTTAGGGTTTAGGGTTTAGGGTTTAGGGGTTAGGGTTTAGGGTTTAGGGTTAGGGTTTAGGGTTTAGGGTTTAGGGTTTAGGGTTTAGGGTTTAGGGTTTAGGGTTTAGGGGTTAGGGGTTAGGGGATATAAGAATTGCAAGGGTTCTTGTAGCTATTCCCAAATTGGTAAATTGCATACAATTTTAAATTTTTTATCCAAAATAAAACAAAAACAAGATTAGTCCAAAATTAGGAAACTAACCAACTATTAGACAACACTCTGGAGATTATTGTCTCATAAGTCGAACCCAGATTCGGACCCAGACAGGAAGGGAGAGAATTGAAATGTGGAATTACCTGAAATTAAAGATGAAATAGCACCAGGGTAAGAGCGGCTCGATATTTGTTTTTTTCAAATTCAATTGCTGGAGAGAGAGATCGAGAGAGAGAGAGGATGGGAGTGAGGGATTTAGAGGCTAGGTGTCTGATTAATTTGGTTTGAAAGTTTGAATTGGATTATCTGCTTGTTGTTCGTTCGGAAATTTTGAAATTTTAAATGAGCGCCAAGAAGAGTGTCGGGAGCTTCATCGGCTTCTCCACGGGAATGTAATTTTCTCGTCCATTTTGCATACCCTTCTCCACAACCACTTCCAAGACCTTCTTCTCTGTACAACCATTTCGCCCTTGCATTGTGGGCGCGGTCTTTCTCCCGGAAATTTTGAATTTTTTTTATTAAACACCGACGGAATATTTCCGTCGCTGATAAATAAAAAATTATTAAATTATCAGCGGCGGAAATATTCCGTCGGTGTTTATTAAAAAAAAAAAAAAAAAAGCATGTAATTTCACCGTCGGAAATATTCCGTCGGTGTAATATTTCGAAAAGAAAAATAAAAAATATTTTAATTTCGTGCGTCGGAATATTTCCGACGCCGATAATTAAAAATAAAAAAATGATATATTTTCACCGGCGGAATAATTCCGTCGCTGTTAAAGATTTAGCGGCGGAATATTCCGTCGGTAAATCAACCGCCAAATTAGCGGCGGAAATAAACGAATATTCGAGGAATATTCTTTTTAGCGGCGGAATTTAGCGGCGGAATTAAATTCCGTCGCTAAATTTGACGCCAAAATAATTCCGACGCTAAATACTATATTCCGTCGCTAAATAGCGACGGAATCTGTCCGTCGCTGTTATTTCCGTCGCTAAATGACCTGTTTCTGGTAGTGATAGATGAAAGATGGACTTAAGAAAGAAAGAAAGAAAGAAAGAAAAGGGAGAACTGGACTGAGAAAGGAAGAGAATGGTAAGTTTTGTTGGGACGGACGGAGGGGGTTATGTAGGGGTTTGGAATATATTGAACTCGCTACACGGTGTAGCGAGTTTGACTTAAATCTGGTCAAAACTCGCTACACGGTGTAGCGAGTTATGTTTAATTAAATGCCGTAATTAATTTTCCAACGGCCTAATTAATTGCCCTATACTCGCTACACGGTGAAGCGAGTTTTGACCAACCCTAGTCAAACTCGCTACACGGTGTAGCGAGTTTCAAAAAAGAGGACAATCTGGGCAATAGTTTGAACAGTAAGTCATTTTGGTAAATAAAAAAGTAAAACGGGATTATTTGGGAAAAAATTCCTATAGAGTATAGGGTATAGGGTATAGAGTATAGGGTATAGGGTATACCCTATAGAGTATAGGGTATAGGGTATACCCTATACCCTATCGGGTATAGGGTATACCCTATAGGATATAGGGTATAGGATATAGAGTATAGGGTATACGGTATACGGTATAGGATATAGGATATATGGTATAGGGTATAGAGTATAGGGTATAGGGTATAGGGTATACCATATAGGGTATACCATATAGAGTATAGGGTATAGGGTATAGAGTATAGGGTATAGGGTATACCATATAGGGTATACCCTATAGAGTATCGGGTATAGGGTATACCCTATAGGATATAGGGATAGGGTATAGAGTATAGGGTATAGGGTATAGAGTATAGGGTATAAGATAAACCCTATAGAGTATAGGGTATATGGTATACCCTATAGAGTATAGGGTATAGGGTATACCCTATAGAGTATAGGGTATAGGGTATAGAGTGTAGGGTATAGGGTATACCCTATACCCTATCGGGTATAGGGTATATCTTATAGGATATAGGGTATAGGGTATAGAGTATAGGGTATACGGTATAGAGTATACCCTATAGGATATAGGGTATAGGGTATAGAGTATAGGGTATAGGATATACCCTATAGGGTATAGGGTATACCCTATAGGGTATACCCTATAGAGTATATGGTATAGGGTATACCTTATAGGGTATAGGGTATAAGGTATACCATATAGGGTATAGGGTATACCGTATACCCTATAGAGTATAGGATATACCGTATACCCTATAGGGTATACCCTATAGGGTATAAGATATAGGGTATAGGGTAATGGATATAGGGTATACCCTATAGGGTATAGGGTATACCCTATACCCTATAGGGTATAGGGTATAGGGTATACCCTATAACCTATACCATCTACTCTATATCCTATACCTTATACCCTATATCCTATACCATATACCCTATACCCTATATCCTATACCCTATACCCTATACCCTATATGGTATATTCTATACCCTATACTCTATACCCTATACCTTATACCCTATATCCTATATCATATACCCTATACCCTATACCCTATATCCTATACCCTATACCATATACCATATATCCTATACCCTATACTCTATACCATATACCTTATATCCTATACCCTATACCCTATACATTATACATTATATCCTATACACTATAAACTATACCATATACACTATATACTATACCCTATACCCTAAATGTATAGTTTTTTTTTATTTTTTATGAATATAAATAAATATTTTGGACCTTTTTTAGTATTGAAGTTTTATTCAAAAAGTTATATAAAAAAACTTAGAAAAAAATAAACAAATTAAAGTATAATAAAGAAATCAGGGACGGGTAAAAATTTTTAATTTTTATACATAAATGTTTATTTTTTTTTAATTTTTTATGAATATAAATAATTATTTTGGACATTTTTTAGTATTGAAGTTTTTTTCAAAAAGTTATATAAAAAAAGTTAGAAAATTAATAAAAAAATGAAAGTATTATAAAAAAATGAGGGACGGGTAAAATTCTTTAATTTTTATTTATAAATGTATAGTTTTTTTTTATTTTTTATGACTATAAATAAATATATTGGACATTTTTTAGTATTAAAGTTTTTTTAAAAAAGTTAGATAAAAAGTAAACAAATGAAAGTATAATAAAGAAATCAGGGACGGGTAAAATTCTTTAATTTTTTATTTATAAATGTATAGTTTTTTTATTTGTAAAAAAATCCACAACTAACCAAAATCTCAAATAATTTTATTTATCAAAAAAAAATATAAAAAATTAAAAAAGTTTATATGTTATTGTCCGTCCCTCTTCTATTATATACCTTTATTTCTTTAAAAATTCTTAACTTTTTTTATATAAAAAATTCGTCACTAATCCGTCGCTAACCTAAAATATAAATTTAATAATTATTTTGAATAATTTAGCAACGACTGAAATCCATCAGTAATAATATGTAATTAATTTACGGACGGATTATAACCCGTCGGTAATTAAATCCGTCACTAATCCGTCGCTAACCTAAAATATAAATTTGATAATTATTTTAAATAATTTAGCAACGAATCAAATCCGTCAGTAATAATATGTAATTGATTTACCGACGGATTTTAATCCGTCGGTAATCAAATCCGTCACTAATCCGTCGCTGACCTAAAATTTAAATTTAATAATTATTTTAAATAATTTACCGACGGATTTTAATCCGTCGATAATTAATTCCGTTACTAATCCATCACTAACTCAAAATATAAATTTAATGTTTATTTTAAATAATTTAGCAACGACTCAAATCCGTCGGTAATAATGTGTAATTAATTTACCGACGGATTTTAATCCGTCGGTAATTAAATCCTTCACTAATCCGTCGCTAACCTAAAATATAAATTTAATTTTTGTTTTAAATAATTTAGCAACGACTCAAATCCGTCAGTAAAAATATCCGTAGCCATTCCGTCACAAATTCGTCGGTAAAGAAGTGCGCAAATTTTTGGCGCCAAAATGGTGACGGATTAGAGACGAAATGGAATCCGTCGGCATATCCGTCACTAAATTCGTCGGTAATCTCGTCCTAATTTCGTTTTTTGTTTTTCACCCCAGGTCGTTGCTATGTCGTCGCTAATCCGTCGGTATTAGTGACGGATTTATTTCCGTCACTAATTTCCGTCGATATCTGTCAGTTTTCTTGTAGTGTCAATTTTTAAAGCATTTTTCTTTGTCACATTTTAAATCAGACTATCCAAAATAGCAAAAATATTTTATACTTTTATATTTAATGAGACTCATTTGTTATATCCACACCAACAATTCACATACTATTCCTTCCATTAATTTTATCTCCTATTTTATTATTTATACTCACAACACCCTCTTTCATTTATTATCTCTCCTAATTTTTCTTAAATGTTGTGCATAAAAATTGATTTGATTTAAGATGGGACGGAGAAAGTATATAATATCGATAATGTAGATAGTATAATAATTTCAAAAACGTTTGGATCAGCCCAAATCAAGCGGCAGGTTGTATCATGTATGTTTGAATAGCCTGATGAAAAATATGAAGAAACACTTAAACTAAGTCGGGGCTTCACCGGCGAAGACCCTCCGACGTGATAGTAAGTATTCGTGTGTATGGAGAGCAAATCAATTGACAAGAGTTGAGAGTCAAAAGATGCATTACCAAAAATATGTGAATTATGACTTGAATTTATAGGTGTAGGATGTAGAGTGCATCATTGAATAGGAAATTGTGTGAGAGGTGGGTTATAATCCTAGTAGATTGTAACTTCCCACAATCCTTAATTGAGTAGGAGTATAATTGCCTTCTGTACGTATGCCTATTAGGCATGCTCCTCGACATATGGGGTTGGTCGATATGTATGAATGCCGAGGTAGAGAAGAGCAAGGGTAGGGAAGCCCATTTCATTATCTTGGTGTTTCATCGAGGAGGCGCTTGTTCGTCATTTGGTGAGGCTTAGGTCGGCCTTTGTAGGTGTCCTCGGCATATGAGGGATACCTCGTCGGCGTGTATCAGTATTGTGGTCTTAGTCATTTATTCGCTCTGATATACCTAGGTCAATATAGTGGGAAATGACAAGTAGGTATAACGAGTATAGGTAGGAAAACCCACTCCCTATATTGTATTTGAGACTTGTATGAATTATATTTTGGGTCCTATCTATCGGGTCTTGCTTGATTATAACCCATGTTCGTACCTTGTTTTATACCGTTCAATCAAGTTGATCATGTTCATGTGTGTGTCCACATGTCATGCATGTTCATTACTAGACTTTTTCATGAAAGACACTTATTATTATGCATTAAGATTTTATAATTGAATTTGTATAACTTTTTTATTTTATGGTTGGATTAAGCTTGTGAGCAAAAGATTGTATGATCACTTTTTCATATAGGGCAAGTTTATGAAGAGATGCGTGTTACGAGCTACCGGCTTATTTCAACTTCTCATACTAGCAAAGAGTGCGTCTGGGGAGAAACGCGTTTCTTGGAGAAACGGGCTTGTTATGTCGCACGACATAAGTAGCCAGTTTCTGGATATCCTTTACAAAGCTTCTGGATATCCAGAAGCTTTGAAATGGATATCCAGAAGCTTTGTAAAGGATATCCAGAAACCAAGTATTTTTTTTCTGGATATCCTTTACAAAGCTTCTGGATATCCAGAAGCTTTGAAATGGATATCCAGAAGCTTTGTAAAGGATATCCAGAAAAAATATTTGGTTTCTGGATATCCTTTCCAAAGCTTCTGGATATCCTTTCCAAAGCTTCTGGCTATTGGCTAGTTATGTCGCACGACAAAACAAGCCCCGTTTCTCCATGGGCGACGGAGAAACGCGTTTCTCTCCAGATTTTGTGTACTAGCAAATTAATGTTACTCCCTCGTAATAATAAGTATCACGTTTTACATACTCCCTCCGTCACGCAAATTAAGAAAATGGGTGGGAAGAAAAAATGTTATGAGTGTAATTTGAAAATAGGAGAGAGAAATTTGAAAATAGGAGAGAGAATGAATGGAGAGAATAATAAATTATAATGTGTTGTGAGTATTAAAATAATGTAGGAGAGAGAATGAGTGAAGGGAATAGTAAAGATTCTTTGCCAAAAAAGAAAAGGTGAAGCTTTCATTGGGACACCCAAAATGGCAAAATGTGAAGTTATTAATGGGACGGAGGGAGTATATCCCTGTTGGTTAAAATTAAGATTAAGTGATTAGATTTTTTTAAAAAAAATTAAAAAAATAAATAAAGCTCCCATACTACTAAAATAAAAATGTTGGGAACTAATCTTTAACGGATTTAATTTGAATACCATTTATAAGATAATGAAAATAGGTTTTGAAGTATTCAAAAGTGACATACTATTAACAAAGTTGATGTTAAAGTATTAACCTATGCTCTATATTTTTCTATATTTATGGAGTAATTATTTAGAGTGCGTATTATAAAAAACGCATTTTTTTAAGGGTTAGAAAAAATATTTTTGAACCAGACTGAATTAGATAAATAACATTTTTGTAAATAACTAACACTTCTTTTAAAAGGTGCGATAACATTTATGTAAATGACTGAAACTTCGGGCACACTGCCAGCATTAGTTACAAGGAGTGTCAGCACATGTAAATGACACTCAAAAACATTAACACTAACATTAAACTGGTTTAGGTCGTGTTAGTAGTAAGGAGTGCTAATGTTAGTAACAAATAGTGTTGGTGCATGTACATGATACTCAAAAACACTAACACTAGCATTAAAATGCTACAAACAACATTAGTTAAAAGGGGTGTCAATATATATGTTTTCCTAATAAAAGTGAATGTGTTATTGGGCACGTGCGCTAAAACTGGAATAACTTTTGACTGAGGATGAACCATGAAACGCACAACAAATCAGAGTTAACGACTGTCAGATTCAGTTGATAATATTAGTAGTGTCAGTACCAGAGTTAATATTATTAGTGTCGGCATCAGAGTTGACGACTGCCAACTTCAGTTGATAAACTCCAGTATTGACGAAAATGGCACTGCGCACCTTTTTAAAAAGTGTCAATTATTTATAAAAATGTCACGTATTCAGTTCAGCCATTGTTAATATACACGTCTTCCCCAGCTAGCTTACGGATAAATGCGTTTTTTTCCAAGACTTTGTAAATTATTTATATTTTACCTTAATCATAACAATTATATAGATCCCACATTATTGAGTTAATCCCATTTAAATTTAAATTTATTTTACATTTTCTTTTCCGTTCAACTTAAAAATTGAGCATCTATATAACAACCTAAGGTAGGAAACAAGAAACCCTTGCATTTAAATGAACATTTTTAGATTAACTGCGGGTAGATTAGTGTTGTGCAATCGCAGCGGAAGCTAATGAACAATAATCAAGAATATAATTAGAAAATCGAAAGAGAAAGAGATGTAATTGGGGTTATGAATTTCGGCCGCTTTTCTATTACTCTGTGCAATAATCTGTATGTTTAGATAGGTTACAATCATATATATATATATATATATATATATATATATATATATATATATATATATATATGAGACAAAATTCTAGCCCAACAACTAAGATAAACGAATATAGAAAAGCCCGTAATTCATACCACGAGAGGCTCCGCCTCTCGCACCCCTCTTTGAGGCCCGTTACCAGTCTACACGTCTGTCAGGCCCGGCCCACCAACCATGCGGTCGACCGCATCTATGGCTGACCGCATCTATGGCTGACCGCATAGATGACCACACCGCAAACCACAACCGCGTTTGGAGCAGCTTGGACATGCGGTTGACCGCATCTGTGGCTGACCGCATATGTAGATGATCGCAAATCACAATCGCGCAACCGCATGACTTGCCAGACCCTTTGCCAGGACATCGAGCCATCACATCCAACAATCTCCACCTTGGCGAGCATTCACCCAACCCAACAGAAGATACAAGGAACCAATACCCGAACCACCCCGTGTAGACATCGAACCTACCCATCTCTAACAGCTAGAGATGTGCAACAAATCCAAACAATGCTTGAACTTGTCAGTAGTAACCGGCTTTGTCAACATATCAGCAGCATTTTCCGTAGTGTGAACCTTCTCTAGCACAACCTCACCCATATCAATCAACTCCCGAATCTTGTGAAATCGAACATCAATATGTTTCGTCCGTTGATGATAAATATGATTCTTTGCCAGAAAAATCGCGCTTTGATTGTCACAAAGCAACTTCACTCCACCTTGCTGAATACCCAATTCGTTGACCAAACCCCGAAGCCATAAGGCTTCCTTTGCAGCTTCAACCGCTGCCATGTTCTCCGCTTCCGTTGTAGACAATGCAATGATAGATTGGATCATAGACCTCCAACATATAGGACCACCTGCAAGAGTAAATGCATATCCCGTAGTTGACCTCCTTCGATCCAAGTCACCCGCATAATCTGAATCAACATATTCCACAACAGAAAACTCCTCACTCTTTCCTTCAAACATGATGCCATAATCCATAGTGCCCTTCAAATATCTGAGAATCCACTTGACTGCTTCCCAATGTTGTTTACCCGGATTCGCCATATACTTGCTGACCACACTAATGGCTTGCGCCAAATCTGGCCTTGTGCAAACCATAGCATACATGAGACATCCCACTGCGCTTGCATAGGGAACCTTTGATATACTCTGAATATCTTCAGTCGAACTCAGGGAATCTGAGGCAGATAAATTAAAATGATTCGCCAATGGTGTCTTCACAGGTTTTGCATCCCGCATATTGAACCTCTCCAACACCTTCTCCACATAGCCGGCTTGAGACAACCATAATCTCCTAGATTTTCTGTCTCGGCGAATCTCCATCCCAAGAATCTTCTTGGCTTCCCCCAAATCCTTCATGTTAAACTCTATACTCAACAAGGCCTTCAACTGATTGACCTCGTTCTTACTTCTACCAGCGATAAGCATGTCATCCACATACAACAACAACAACAACAACAAAGCCTTAGTCCCAAAATAATTTGGGGTCGGCTAACATGAATCCTCATATGTTATCGTGAAAAAAAAAAAATTAAATTAAATTAAATTAAAAATAAATAAATAAAAAATAAATAAAATAAATAAAATAAAATAAAATAAAATAAATAAATAAATAAATAAAAAATAAAAAAAAAATAATAATAATAATAATAAATAAAAATAAAAATAAAATAAAATAAAAAATAAAAAAATCAACCCCCACATGGATTTTTGCCCTCCACTCCGGCCTCTTCAACACCATACTTTCATCCACTCCAAGTAAATTCATATCATTTTCAATTACTCTAATCCAAGTTTGTTTGGGTCTTTCCCTACCCCTCGCCATTTTATCATTTCTCCACTGTTCCGGCCTCCTAACCGGTGCATCACTCGGTCTCCTTCTCACATGTCCAAACCACCGTAGACGATTTTCCCTCATTTTATCCTCAATGGGCGCAACTCCTACTTTACCTCTCGATCACTTCATTCCCAACCGATCCTTTCTTGTATGACCGCACATCCATCGAAGCATACGCATCTCCGCCACATTCATCTTATGCACGTGACACTTTGTTTCACGGCCCAACATTACGTGCGGTAAAGCAATGCCGGCCTAATTGTCATGCGGTAGAATTTTCCCTTTAATCTATTGGGCATGCCGCGATCACATAGAAACCCTGTAGCACTCTTCCACTTCAACCAACCTGCTTTAATCCTATGAGCCACATCTCCATCTAATTCTCCATCCTTTTGAATAATGGATCCAAGATAGCGAAAAACTTCGAAGCTTGGATAATATTTCCATCAAATATGACCGCCCCGCCTCCCTACTTCCAACTCTGCTAAACTTACACTCCAAATATTCAGTCTTGCTTACGCTAATCGAAAACCTCGAGATTCCAAAGTGTGTCTCCTGACTCCAATTTACTTTCAACACCCTCTCTTGTCTCATCAATCAATACAATATCATCTGCGAACGACATACACTTTGGTATATCATCTTGGGTGACCTCGTCAATTCGTCCATTATCAAAACAAAAGAAAGGGGCTAAGTGCGGAACCTTGATGCACTCCAATCTTTATAGGGAACTCTTCGCCTTTCCAACACTAGTCTCGTACACAAGTACTAACTCCATTATACATGTCCTTGATAATATCAATATATTTCTTTGAAACACCCTTCTTTGCTAATGCCCACCAAAGTACCTCTCTTGGCACTTTATCATATGCCTTCTCCAAATCAATGAAAACCATATGCAAATCTTTCTTTTGATCCCGATATTTCTCCATGGTTTGTCTCATAAGATATATTGCCTCCATAGTCGATCTTCCTGGCATAAACCCAAATTGGTTATCCGAAATATTCACAATTTTTCTCGGCCTTTGTGCAATCACTCTTTCCCAAAGTTTCATAGTATGGGTCATTAGTTTGATCCCCCGATAGTTGGCACAATCTTGGGACATCACCTTTATTCTTATACGAAGGGATCGAGTACTCTTCCGCCACTCCAATGGCATTGTGTTAACTCTCCATATCTTGTTAAATAGCGTTGTTAACCAATCTACTCCCCTCTCCCCGAAACATCTCCAAACCTCAATTGGTATACCATCCGGTCCAACGGCTTTCTTCAATCTCATCTTTTTCATTGCCATTTCCACTTCACTCTTTCGAATTCTCCGCATAAAATCTCGATTAACCATACTCGAAGAGATATTTAAATCTCCAACATCCTGCTCTTGACCGCCATTGAACAAATTATCAAAGTACGAACTCCATCTATCTTTTATCTCTTTATCCCCGACTAAAACTCTTTGGTCTACATCCTTCACACATTTAACCGTCCCAATATCTCGTGTCCTCTTATCCCTCATACGAGCGAGTCTGTAGATGTCCTTTTCCCCTTCTTTTGTATCCAACTTATCATAAAGTTTCTGATTCACCTTTGCTCTTGCTTCTCTTACTGCTTTCTTAGCATCTCTTCTAGCTTCCTTATACTTCTCATAGTTCTCGTCGCTCCTACATTTCCGCAATAATTTGTAGCATTCTCGCTTGCCCTTTATTGCTTGTTTTACTTCCTCGTTCCACCATGATGTGTCCTTACTTGGTGGCCCATTTCCTCTAGATTCTCCAAGGACTTCTTTCGCCACCTCCTTTATGGTATGTACCATCTTAGTCCAAGTCGAATCTATATCCATATCCTCCATATTATCCGCCCAAATACCGGTATCGACCATCTTAGCTACAAATTTCGGTTGAACGAGGAAGTAAAACAAGCAATAAAGGGCAAGCGAGAATGCTACAAATTATTGGGGAAATGTAACAGAAAAATAGAAGAACCATCATCAAGGCTCTTCACATACACGCAGCAATCATACTCACAACGCTTGTAGCCAATACGTACCATGTAGGAGTCAAACCTCGTATACCACTGCCTCGGAGACTGCTTCAGCCCATAAAATGACTTCTTCAATCTACAAACCAAACGCTCCTGCCCGGGCTCCGTGAACCCATGTGGTTGCTCCATGAAAATCTGCTCATCCAACTCACAGTGTAGAAACGTAGTTTTCACATCCATCTGCTCCAACACCAAATCATAATGCGCTACAAGACCCAACATAATTCGAATGGAAGTGTGTCTCACAACACGTGAAAAAATCTCATTATAATCCACCCCCTCTCGCTGTGAATACCCCTTTGCTACCAAACGAGCCTTGAACTTTTCCCCCTCTTTTTTTGATACTGCTTCCTTGCGCTTGAAAACCCACTTGCAACCAATAGCACGCTTCCCTTTAGGAAGCTCCACCAAATCCCATGTATCATTTTTGTACAATGACTCCATCTCCTCCGCCATAGAAGTTACCCACTTGTCCTTTTCCGGACTGTTTATTGCCTCCTTAAAAGTACTTGGGTCTCCACTACTAAGAACAAGAACATACGAAGCCATGTCTTCAAACCCATACCTGACCGGTGGCTTGATTACTCTCTTAGGTCTCCCAACTGAAGTACTAGCCACTTCCTGTGTAGTTGTCTCTGAATCCGGAAGAGTGAGATCCGCATCAGTATCATCCTCATGTAGCTCCACCTCAATAACTTGCTTCTCGCTCCCTTTGCTTTCTGGCACCTTCTCTTTGTCATCTTGAGTACACTTCAACATAGCCTTTTCATCAAAGACTACATCCCTACTAATCACCACCTTGCTTGACTTGGGATCCCAAAGCTTGTATCCTTTCACACCTGTTTCATACTCGAGAAAGACCATATTGTTTGACTTTGGGTCAAGCTTCGACCGCTCTTCACCAGGAATATGCACATAGGATGGACACCCAAACACCCGGATATCGGTGAAGTCTACCTCATTACCCGTCCATACCTCCTCCGCAAACCTGTTATCCAAAGAGACTCTAGGTGATCTGTTAATCAAGAAACATGCCATACTCACCGCATCAGCCCAAAAGTTCTTCGCCAACCCCGCATTAAATCGTAGACACCTAGCCCTTTCCGCAATAGTTCTATTCATCCTCTCAGCCACACCATTTTGTTGTGGTGTCTTGCGTACCGTGTAGTGCCTCTTGATTCCATGCTCTCGACAGAACTTCTTGAACTCGCCATCTGTGTACTCTGTCCCATTATCACTCCTCAAACACTTGATTTTTCGCCCCGTTTGATTTTCCACTTCAGCTTTCCACACCTTGGACTTCTCAAAAGTTTCTGACTTGTGCCTCATGAAGTAAACCCAAACCTTTTTCGAAAAATCATCAATAAACGTCACGAAGTAATAATTTCCTCCTCTAGATTCTGTTCTAACCGGCCCCCACACATCTGAATGAACATAATCAAGAATGCCCTTTGTTGTATGCTTACCTGTCTTGAATTGCACCTTGTTCTGCTTTCCAAGAACACAATACTTGCAAAACTCCAGTTTACAAGTTTTCACACCCTTCAACAACTTTCGTTTATGAAGTTCCCGCATTCCCCTTTCACCCATGTGACCAAGCCTCATATGCCATAGAAGGGCATCAGTATCAACCTCAGACTCAACGGATGTGACTCCACCTACAACCGTGCCCCCTAGCAACTTGTAAATGTTCTTAGAGCCCTTCTCACCCTTCATCACAACCATAGCACCCTTCACTACTTTCAATACTCCACCTTGTGCTTTATAGTTTATACCATTAGCATCCAAGGTACCCAATGAAATCAGATTTTTAGAAACCTCCGGAACATGTCTAATATACATAACGTTCTAACTACACCATCATACATCTTAATTCTTATAGTTCCTATGCCAGCAATTTTACAAGTAGCACCATTACCCATAGTAACTATACCAGAATTAACTGACCTGTAGGTATCGAACCAGTCACGATTCGCCGTCACAAGAAACGAACATGCTGAATCCAGAATCCAGCCATCTGTCGGGTGCTCCACAACTGATGAAGTCATGAGCATATCTCCATCCACATCATCTGAGCAATCTTCAACCACATTGACTGACTTTGAAGATCCCTCTTTGCCTTTCTTAGTTCCCCTTCTCAGGACAATTCTGCCTCTTATGCCCCTTCTGCCCACACTTGAAACAATTCCCCTTGTACTTCTTCCTTGACTGAGAACGAGAATTCTGCCTCTGCGAGTTATCCCGAAACTGGGATCTCCCACGTTCCTGATTTTCCTTCACAAATAACCCCTCACCCGCAGGTTCATCAACGAACTTCTTCCGTTTATGAAAAGCTAGAAGAGCTTCTGTGACCGGTTGCAACGCTACAGTATCTTTCCCCCAAGTCAACGTAGTAACAAGGTTTTCGTATGTTGAAGAAGAGGGCAACGAATTCAACAGCATCAACGCCTTGTCCTCCTCCTCGAACGTCACCTCCACCCTAACCAAATCGTTGAGTATTTGATTAAACGTGTGGATGTGAGATTCAAGATCCGAACCCTCTGCCATCTTAAGCCCATACAACCGTTGCTTAAGATGCAACTTGTTCGACAGCGATTTTGACATATACCTAGCCTCCAAAATCTCCCAAACCTTTGTCGGTGATTCTTCATCGATCACGTGATACACCACCTCATCCGCAAGGCACTGCCGTATTGAAGATACAACCCGTTCTTGCAACTCCTTCCATGGTCCTTCTTCGACATCATCGGGTTTAGTCGAATGCCGAAGAACTTTTCCCAAGCCTGCTTGAACCAGAAAATCCTTCACCCTCCTTTGCCACAATGCAAAGTTTCCATGCCCATCGAATTTCTGAACATCGGACTTCACGGTGATAGAATTAACCCCAGCCATCGCAACCGTGCTCTGATACCAGTTGTTGTGCAATCGCAGCGGAAGCTAATGAACAATAACCAAGAACACAATTGGGAAATCGAAAGAGAAAGAGATGTAATTGGGGTTATGAATTTCGGCCGCTTTTCTATTACTCTGTGCAATAATCTGTATGTTTATATAGGTTACAATCATATATATATATATATGAGACAAAACCCTAGCCCAACAACTAAGATAAATGAATATAGAAAAGCCCGTAATCCATACCACGAGAGGCTCCGCCTCTCGCACCCCCCTTTGAGGCCCGTTACCAGTCTACACGTCTGTCAGGCCCGGCCCACCAACCATGCGATCGACCGCATCTATGGCTAACCGCATAGATGACCACACCGCAAACCACAACCGCGTTTGGAGCAGCTTGGACATGCGGTTGACCGCATCTGTGGCTGACCGCATATGTGGATGACCGCAAATCACAATCGCGCAACCGCATGACTTGTCGGACCCTTTGCCAGGACATCGAGCCATCACATCCAACAATTAGGATTAAAATCAGGCCAAAGTGAAATACGAAATGAATAGGTTCCGGTCCGAGAGGTAAGATTGGTAGATTAGGATTAAAATCCGGAAATATTAAAATTACAAAAATTTGATTTACAAAATGAGGTGTCACAACCTCTCTCGTCCCCAAATTCCCTCTCTCCTTTTCTCCATCTCCATTGATTTTGTCATTTTTGTTCATTTTTTCTTTGTTAATTCACATTGTTGTATGCATTCAACAACACAATTTTTTTTTTACTCAATCTATTTAAATTACGAATAACTGTGTTGTTGATATTTTTTTCCTTTTGTGGAGTAATGAATTTCTCTCATTTATGAGAGCAGTTGTTTCTCTCATTTGTTATTGCCGTTGTTTTCTATTTATGTTGAGTCTATGTTTGTTTGGTTTGTTGTTTTTTCATCTTTCAATTGTGACTTTTCTCAAAATGAAATGAAGTGGATGCAATTGTTCTTACTACACAAAGGATGGTTCGTGGATTTTAGATTTATGATGGGCATTTTCTCGTCAATCCGAATTTTGTATATCAAATACCCGCACAAAATATTATTCGAGGGGAAATTTCTTAAATGAAGGATTGAGACAGTGTCCAAGTTTTTCTGACAGTAAAATCCGAACGTCTCAAAGTTTTAATCATTAATATCGTTGTTATAGGCTAAGAAATGGAACTGTTATTGATATTAGGGGTGAGTGTCCAACCTTCATATGGAGTGTCATTTCTTTTCTAACTGTTGCAATTGAATTTGTTCTTTGCTAAAAGAAAAATATGTGTTATAATTGTGTTAATGCTTTATTTAAAGTGTGACAAATTTATAATCGATAAAACTAATAGAATATGGTTAACTTATTTAGATAGAATGTGACATATTGATACAATCAATAAACTTTTTTTTCCCGCTTGCTATGCTCTCAAAATCAGAACCTTCTTTCCCGCGGATTTTCCATTTCCAGAAAACCAAATTGGAATATCAGCTGTTGGAACGGAAGAACCCTAATATTGACAATGTCCGATTGTAAGTTACCCCTCATTATCTCTCTCCGCTTCGATTTAGGTTTTCATTTGTTTTCTCACTCCATCATCCAACGATACGATTGTTGTTTGCCTCATAGTCTTATAACTGCTCTTGTTTCTGCTCCTTCATTGTTCAAAATCACTGTGTTACTCACCTAAAAGCTTTAAGATGTTAGAGAGAGCACCAACATTTAGGGCCAAATCTACGCACATATATGTTTGGTGCAACTGCACGCACCGGCTAATGAATCAATTGTTGTTTGATATGGGATGGGGTCAATGAGTCCAAATCGTCTGTACCACTTTGTGTACCACACCATGTACCATTAACGATGTAACTGTTACATGTTTGGATGACGACATCAATGATGTCAGCCCCATTAAAGGGAGTCGTTGGACCACTAGTGGTATAGGGTGTGATATACAAAGGTGGTACAGGAAATTATCATCTCAGGGTGAATACATACAATTTGTAATATATTTTTTTAAGAGAAATGTAAGCGGGAAGTCTCTAATAATCTATTATGTATGTCTCAAGACCTGCTTATGGACCTTATATATCAGAAGCATTCCGCTTTAAGTTACTTACAAGTCTACACCTGTTCTCCCAAAGAAAATGTTCTGTAATCTTTCTCGACACTTTTCCCTGGGGTTTCTTTTCTCGTCATATTTCGTTTCCTTTTTGGCATCGTTATGGTCAAAGGAACTCTCCATGATGTTACATAAACTATTATCAAAGAAGTGGTTCTTTTCTCCAACACAAACATAAAACTTTGGTGGTATCATTTTGTATTACGAATAGTTCTTAATAATGGTGCATAAATTGATGGCAAAAGACAAATAGGTCCACCAATCTAAATGGTGACACTGACATATTTGTTAGATGTGTTGGCACCTGGCCAATTGATTTATTAATGGAAAGGCCTTCCAGAAGTCTGAAAATGTTAGCTGATGAAGGCATCAATAGAATTTGTTTTCGACCTTTTAGCTCATCTGTGAAAACATAGCAATTCTGATATTTAAGGGTGAGCTTTCTATTAACATTTTAAAAAAGTCTATTATAAGCCAGAGAGCAATGTTATCATCAAAGCAAATCTTTATGAAGTTACATAAACTATATCAAAAGAGCCGTACACCTTCGGTGAGATCATTTCTTGTATTTTATAAGTCAAACTCAAGTTACATGAAAGTTCTCAACACTTCTATATTGTTATCTTTCTTGTTACTGCTGACTTCTTGGTTTTATCACCTGAAGTCTAAACAAATTTTCTGCTTTTGGTGTGACATCAAGCTGAAAACAGAACGGTGAAGCTTCTTATGTCCTATATTAGTATATATATATATATATATATATAGAGAGAGAGAGAGAGATAACATGTCACCATTCCATCTCATTGCTAAAAATAAGATGGATGCCATGAAAAATGTTCATATCCTTCTTTTGTTATCTCTCTTTATTTCTCTGTCATTGGTAAGTGCTAATGTCAAACTTACTGACGGAACTGCTGATGCTTCTGAACAATGGGGATACGTAGAAGTTCGCCCTCGTATGTCTAGACTAATTCCCTTTTCAATCAATAAATCATTGTAAAATGAATGAAAATATAGTATCTATGACAATTTTGTTTACGACAGGCTAATTCTTTTTATATTATTGCCAATGTAGAGGCTCACTTGTTCTGGTGGCTTTATAGAAGTCCTAACAGAGTTGATGACCCATCCAATCCGTGGCCTACACTTCTATGGCTCCAAGGAGGTCCTGTAAGTATCAACATGAAGTCATGAACCCTCCCCCTTCAAAAAAAAAAAAAAAAATAGAGATTAAATATTTGAGAATATATTTTCTAACATTCCATATTTTTGTCCAGGGTGGTTCTGGAGTGGGGTTTGGGAATTTTCTTGAATTCGGACCTTTGGATGGTAATTTGGAGCCTCGAAACTCAACTTGGCTTCAAAAGGCAGATCTCTTATTTGTGGTAATCTGAATGGTTCATTTTTAATCCCTCTGTCTCAAAATGAATGTCCATAAAAAAAAAAAAAATCAAATTTGCTCTTGATCGAGAGCAAATTTGAAAGATTTCGGGCATTCATATTGGGACGGAGGGAGTAATATAAGCTCTTACATTATACAAAGATTCCAAACATGTGTATTTACTCATATTTCAATGATCATCTTCACAATTCCAGGATAGCCCAGTTGGAACAGGATATAGCTATGTCGAGAATGATGCTTTAGCAGTTAAGACTGATGTAGAATCAGCAGCTGATTTAACTACATTGTTAAAGGAACTATTTAATGGAGATGAGAGCCTCCAGAAGAGTCCTCTCTACATTTTCGCAGAATCGTATGGTGGAAAATTTGCCATTACTCTGGGAGTTGCTGCTCATCAAGCCATTGAAAAAGGAGAATTAAAGCTCCAACTTGGCGGTAAAAATCTTTCTGTTAAAATGATTTTATGCATAGCTTCTCCAAAACACTTACGTTCCTCACAATAAACATTTCTCTTAGATTTAAAAAACTAAAAAAAATAATCGGGCTTCTGTTTATGTTGTCGAGTTTAGGAGTTGCTTTGGGTGATAGTTGGATTTCCCCCGAAGATTTTGTGGTAAGTAGCTTTTCCATTGACAACTCTCCATACCACATAAAATTGATTCTTCTTAATTTTTTTTGCATATGGCATTGATCTCTCTGAGTTAAATGCAGTTTTCTTGGGCTCCTCTTCTTAAAGATGTTTCGAGGATGGACGAAATTGGTTTGAACAAGTCAAACAGGTTTGACATATGTCTATACATTCAAAGTTAGGCGAGCATAAATAAAACTGATAACACTATTAATCTTAAGATGAACGCATTTTAACTTCCCTGTGAACAGTTTAGCTCTAAAGATTCAGCAGCAGCTTTTGGATGGACAGTATGAAGATGCAACGCAAACTTGGGGAGATCTTGAAACTGTTATCTCGGAATACAGTAACGAAGTGGTACCTCTCTCTCTCTACCTCTCTCTCTCTCTCACACACACACACACTTGTTGGATAGAGGTTGTCTTGTAACAGTGCATAATGCTTAATACTTGCACACGTAGAAAGATATTGAGTTGTTTGAAGTTCACAGGATTTCTACAACTTTATGTTAGATGCCGAGAACTCGCCCCTTTCTTCAACAATGAAGGGAACAAAAGCTTTTGAGAGATACTCCACATATCTTAGCACCAAGGTTTCATCGGATGATGCTGTTGACCTTGATGCCTTGATGAATGGTGTCATCAGAAACAAACTTAAGATTATTCCTGCGAATGTAACGTAAGCTCTTTTATACCGGTAGCGCACATCATATCTTTAGTGTCTAATACTCCGTATTTATTATGACTATATTGTGGATCATACCATCATTAATAGTACTCGTAAATTCATGGAAAGATAACTGGAATCTGGTGCTTTTGCGATTGATGTTTTCTAGATGGGGAGGACAGAGTGGTCTTGTGTTTACAGCTCTGGAAGGTGATTTCATGAGACCAAGAATTGCAGAGGTAAGGACAATGGAACTATGTCCTTAGTTCGTCCCAAAACGAGTGTCCATTTTTTATATAAGGGACATTCTGAAATGTTTATTTCTTATAGAACATAATGGAAAAGATGAATAAATAAACTTTTAGTTTTGCAAGTGTATGATGAGTAGTAAAACAAATTGGTAGAAAAATATTTAGGGAGAAGGTTTTTTAGATAGACATTCATTTTGGGGACAAAATTTTCTAGAAAATAGTCATTCGAGAAAGTAGTATTATTACTCCGTCTGTCCCGGAATAAATGTCGCATATGGTCAACTAAGTTGAACTTCGCATATGGTCAACTAAGTTGAACTTTGACCAAAAAATTATGAAAATTTGAGCATCTTTATTCTATATTCTGAAAATGGATATTGATTCATCAATAGAAACACTATTCATAACTATTTTTAAATTTCCAGAAGATAAATAATTTAGCATTCAATGTTGGTCAAAATTTCAAGTTAGTTGACCATATGCGACATTTATTCCGGACATAGGGATTATTTCTGAATTTACTTTTGGCTGTTTCTGGTTTAGTAGAGATGAAATATGATATGTGATTGACTCTTTTTACCGCCTATACTTGCGCCTTAGTTCTTCATGAAAATACTTTACTGGGTTGTCAAACACCTTTCAATCTACATGAAGGAGGATTTTAGAAGCACGCCCCTAAATAAGAAACTCCATGGGTTGTGCTAGCTGACACAAGTATTAAGATATTGATTAACATGCCAAAGAGGTCCAGCAGAGCGGCATCCGGTGTTACTTTCTATTTCTATATGAAAGGTCAGGGTTCGATCCCCACCAAAGCACTTTCAAGTGCACTCTTATAATATATTAAGTCTATCATTAATTAAAAATCCAATTAAAAAAAAAAAGATACTCCCTCCGTCTTTACACGGAGATTAAGAAAAGGTAAATGTTGTGAATATGAAAAGTAAAGTAGAAGAGAAAGTTGGTGGTGGAAAAAAGTGAGTTGTTAATGTGAGTGTAACAACTGGGTCTCATCGTCCATTTTAGGAAATAAAGCAACTAAGAACCTTAAATTGGGACAGACTAAAAAGCAAAGTAAGAACCTTAAATCAGGACAAAGGAAGTATTAATTAACATTCTGTATCTCTCTTCTAAAGGGTCGGATAAATCTTTCTGCTTTATCTTTCATCTCATGTACACTTATTTTGCAGGTTGATGAGCTTCTTGCCAAAGGCATAAATGTGACCATATACAATGGGCAGGTATGAAGATCTGCCAAGTTGATGACATATAACACATCATCTTAGAATTGTGTAGTTGATGAAAGGCTTATAGTTCCTCGACCATTTCTGCTGACAGATTGACCTCATATGTGCAACCAAAGGTGTTGAAGCATGGATGAACAAACTCAAGTAACTACGGTCTCTCATTTGGATTAACTATTTATAGGTCACTTCATTATTATTTATCAAATAAATTTTGTTTGTTGTAGGTGGGATGGTTTAGAAACTTTCTTCAACTTAAGCCGAACACCTTTGTACTGTGGAAAAGATGAATCAACCACCAAAGGGTTTTTCAGGTCCCATGAAAACTTATCTTTCTATTGGATTCTAGGAGCTGGCCACTTTGTAAGTATTTTGGTTGTTCTTCTGTTTCTATTATCATCACTCCCACTAAATATCTATCTCTATGATAATTAAACAAAACTTAAGCCAGGGGAGGGCGGATCTATTAAGGAGACGCTGACGGCCCCCTCACTTTTACCATATCTTCACATTAGCCCTTTAAATTTTGTGGTATTTACCCAATTAAATTTTGAAGTTGACCCCTCTCAGATTTTTTAATATGACTCCCCTTAAAAGTTGACCCCCTTCACCATAATTCCTAGTTTCACCACTGGACTTGGGTGAACTGTTATCAACACTAGACTTGTAAAAATCCCATTTTAAAGTTTTCTTTTTTCATGTTATGAATGTGCAGGTTCCGTTTGATCAGCCGTGTGTTTCTCTGGAAATGGTTGGCAGTATTACTCGTTCACCAAGTGTGTCATCGTAAGAAAAACTTGCTGAGGACTCACAAATGCTACTAATCAAATTCACAAGTTTCTTTTGAGTAATTACGAGAAATTTTAGGGAATAATTGTAGAATGGAAATTGCAGTTTTACTCCATGTCATGAAACGACAATCAGTGAATAAATATTTCTGCCATTGATGCAACTAGATCAAATGGTACTCGGTATAATCTACAATGACTCTTACAATGGCATGGTAGATTAGGTTTGTGTCAATCCTCTAGGCTCTAGCTACTGCTAGGGGGAATTTGGATAGAAAAAATTCATTGTTAATGTGAATGTGTTCTATGCTGAGAGTTCAAGTACAAGAGAAATTCAATATTCCTAGTTCAAGCACAAGAGATCTTCGGTATTTCTTATTTATTTCTTATTAGATATTTCTAGCAATATTTGGTATTTGTTATTCGATATTTCTTTCGTATTTCTTTATACGAAAGGTTAAAGATTCAATCTCCACCACCAAAGACACTTTCAATGCCTACATTGTCTTAAAGGGGGTAATTTATTAAAACTTGCCCCCATTTGTGTGATGAAAAAAATAAGTTAAATTTTTTGTTGCTCCCTTTCACTAATAAAAATATTTTAGCCCCCTTCAAAAAAGATCTTGGATCCGCCACTGTTTTCAAATGTCAATCTTGTAATTGATTTAGACATTCATTAACTAAAAAAAAATAGAAAAAGAAAATGTGTTCTATCAGAAATTCTAAAAGCAGTTGTTCATGAAGGTATAAGCCTCATATTTATACACAATTATATACTCCTATTATGAATTATACTCCTATTTATATTAAATCTCCTAATTTAAGTAAGATAATATTATAATAGATATGCACCATCTTCTCTTTTGGTCTTTCGATCTCGATCCATTATTTGGGATCTATATTTAATACCATGTTATTCATGTCCAGGCATAAAGATTAATAAACAATATGTTACAATTCTTAAACTGTAATTGTTCCATGCGAAATATATTTATTTTGGGTACTTGCTGAGTCCTGGTTTATTGTCTGAATTCTAAACATATCTATGGGTACAAATAGATAAGTATAAAAATGCTAAACAACAAAATGGAAGGTTAAAAAAAAGGGAGGTGGGTTCAGGGAAGCATGAAAGAAAAAGGGAGAAGATAATGGAAGACCTACGAAAGTTGGTATTCCTCCTTCACGCGAGTAAGTTCTTTCTCCCAATTTAACCCAAACATCTGGCGCCCGAAAGGAACAATGAGGTTGTAGCGAAAAACCTGCATTCAAATAATGGTTTATATTGAGCACAATTACATTGCAAGGTTTGTACCAAAAAAAAAAAAAGCAAGGTGAGAGAGAGAGAGAACAACAAAACAAACTGATGAAGACTTGCTACTCTGATCCATCCTACATACTGATAAGTCTGGTCTCTGGACAGACATGTTTGACAAAAATACACGCCATTCTCCCTCTGTCCCAGAGTGATAGTCTCATTTGACTATATAAAATTTAAGAACAATTTTCTATTTGTAATGTTATCCTTAAGGTCACGGGTTCAATTCCTGGAAGCAACCTCTTGCATTTATGCACAGAATGATTTGCCTATATTTCACCCTTCTGTTGGGACCCTTCCCCAAACCTCGCTATGCAGGGATGCTTTGGTGCACCGGGCTGCCATTGTTTTCAATGTTATCCTTAATGAGCTTCACTTATTACTCTTGAGTAAATGCCACTAGTGAGTTGTTTCCTAATTTTATCATAGGGTAGTTTTGAATATTTATTGGTGTTAATCCTTCAGTTATGGAAATGGGACTAACATTATGGGACTACTGAAAATGGAAGTTGGGGCTAACATTATGGAAAGGAGGGAGTAAAAATCTGTTTCTCAAAAAAAAAAAAAAAGGAGCAAAACTCTAATGACAGTGAAATAATGGCGTGACACTGACCTTACCATTGACGCTGCGTACCTGAAGCTTCAGAGGCTCCGATAATTCCATCCATTTGGATTCATCACCACCCTCTTTACAAACCCATGCTTTTTTAAGGGTCGATCGCCATATAGCTACGTCATTCCTGATCTCTTTGTTCAGTTCAACCCACTCTGGTGCACATTTATTCCTCGATAGAATCCTATACAATGTGTCTTCAGCAGGGTCGGCATGAGGATTACTACTAAGGTCAAGGGGTTTGCCCTTTCCAGGTAAGTTCTCGAACTGGCCTTCCTCCATAGCATGCCATACTCTTTGCTCCACAACATTGACAATATCGGTCTCTGACCTGTCAATATGGCAGCACAACGTTACGAACAAGAAATGTAAGCTGAATAGGCAACAACAACTCAGCAAACATGAATTGTCATTGAAAATATGTGAGGGAAAAAAAAAAATTATAAAAAAAAAGAAAAAAAGAAAGAAGAAAAAAAAAAAAAAAAGGGGGGGATCATCTGAAGCTAGTTCATGATAAATGGTGATGCTGATATGAACTTAAGCAGGCTCATGACAAACAACAATCAGTTGCTTCTCTGATCACAACCTCTTGGTTAATCACCCAAGTTTTTATTACTTGTGCACAAGTCTATGGATACTTCCTCCAAGCATTGCCTCAACAAACATGTTTATTGGAGTAAAAGATCAAGTATCACACCACTGTTTCAGATTAATCCCACATATTTGACTCAAATGAGAGCCATTGGACAATCCAATAAGGATGCAGCAGTGAACACCGAAAAACAGACTAACTTGGCACATTTATCAACCGATAATTGGTAAGAACCATCAAGGATTAGGTGTTACACGATAGAAAAGATGCACGAGACTCAACATCGTTCTTATATATTCTAACTCATTTAAAACCCGACCTGAATGAAGACCATTTCAACCCAAATGACGCATACAAAGTGGGTAAAAACTTCAAACTAAGATTGTCAACATTCAAATGTAGTAAGACTGGTCTGACTGGCCAGCTCTAAAGTAATTTTACTATCATGTTGTAACTGTTCAATGTTACCATGAAACCCCCATTTTTGAGAATCAAGAAGAACAACATAAATTTCTACCTTCTGTAAACAATATAATCTCTCAATATAAAGTATAAAAACATATACTCCCTTCGTCTTCCTACTTTTTTTGTTGTTACTTTGAATGAACCTTGAACAATAATTTTAGGTCAATTTAATTATCCGAATGAAAATCTAAAGTTTGCTATTGATAGTACACCATTATAAATACTATAAATAAAAAAATTTATATTTTCATTAGGATAAATATATTAACTTAAAATTATTGCTCAAATTCATTCCCGAATGAAAATCTAAAGTTTGCTATTGATAGTACACCATTATAAATACTATAAATAAAAAATTTTATATTTTCATTAGGATAAATAAATTAACTTAAAATTATTGCTCAAATTCATTCAAAGTAACAACAACAACAACAACGACAAAAAATTCCGGGACGGAGGGAGTACTTAATCTCCTTTAAAATTTTATCCCAGAATTGAGTAATTGCGATTGTTGTTGGGGTTTTTTCAACTCAAAAGTGATTGAATATAAATTTGTTCCCTTGGTAAGGATCACATTAATTATAATTAACTTCAATGTTTATACTATTTTCCAAACAGGGAGTTAAGGAGTTGATAATTAAAATGGGGACAACTGTAAAGCAGAAATGGACGGAAATACCTGACGGCGTTGCGCTGGCCACGAAGTTCAGGAGGAAGTTTACGGTCGTGGACAGCGTCAATAATACCGGAGAGACGGTCGGTGAATTTCTTATTAGGCTTTCCAGACGCAGGCGGCTCCTCCTCCGACGAGTATGAAGAAGATGACGATGATGATGAAGACGCCCATCTGAGATTGAAAAATCTACGGCCAGCGAAAGCGTCAGGGGACGCGGCTTCATTAACCGTCAGTTTGGGAACCGACGGTGACGAAGATGCTACGGCTGCGATCGTCCTCACGACCCGAGCCGCCATGAACCGGTAAGGGCACGCGAGTAATGACTTTTAAAAATTGACTCATACTCATACCATTACCATCCCTCTCTCCTCCTACCCCTGCACCCGGCTCAGCTCTAATCACGGTTATCAATAATCAAAGGTTCAAATAATTTTATCTCGATTTATAATAAAAATCATCACTTTCTCTCGGCTACATTTTACGATATCCAACCTAGAGATAGGGGTGGAAATGATTCGGTTTAGCTCAATTTTGACAAATTTAAAAGTCAAATCGCTAGCATCGATTTGAAGAAATTTCAAATTGAGATAAATCATAAAAAAATTCAGATCGAGCTAAACCAAACCGTTATGGTTCGATTTGGTTCGATCTAAACAGCGGTTTGATTTGCGGTTTGATTTTGCGATTCAGACCACGGTCCAAACCGCGATCTACACCACGATCCAAACGGCATTTCAAACCATAATCTTTTTTTGTTAACGATTTTATAACTAATGAATATAAATTAATGGATGAGATTAATTAAAATTTTGAAGGACGGTCAGGATTGCGATTTCATGGTTCGATTTATGTCTTGGTTTCACATTTTGGTTTAATGGCTCGGTTTCACGGTTTCAAACCGCGATTTGGTGTTAAACGATTTGGTTCGATTCGGTTTAGGAGTGTCAAACCACAAGCTGAGCTGAATCACATGGTCTGTTAATTTTTCAAACCGAGCTAAACCACTTATGTCTAAAAACCGAACCAAACCACACGGTTTAGCTCGGTTCGACTCCAAACCGCGATTTGAACCAAATCGCGATCACCCCTACCTGGAGATGGCCAAACGGGTAGTCCGGTCTGATCCGGCCCGTTTGACATAAACCCGTGAAAAAAATGGGTTAAAGCCCATTTTGTCCGTTTTTAAACGAGACTAGCCCAGTCCGCCCCGCCCCAAATCTCGGAACCAATCCCTCCCGCTTGGCCCGGATCAAATGATTCATGGGCTAAACGGGTTTCAAGCTTCTTCTTTTTTTAAATATTAGAAAAAGCTTGGAAAAATTAAAAAATAAATAATTAATGATAAGTATTTAATAAGCTATTTTTTAAAATATATAAAATCACTTAGTTTTAAGAAAATTAGTTATTTTATACATATAATAAGAGTTAGTATAACATAATAATAGTTTATACCTTTTAGAAAATAATTTAGTTTAAATAATTATTATTTGTTGATGAATAGCATATATTTCTTTTTACAAAATAAATTAAATGAGACAATAATGTAATCAATTAAATGAGGACATTATAGACATTTAAAAAAAATAAAAAACTCACGGATAAACGGGCCACGGATCCAACGGATCTTCTGATCTGCGGGACAAAGCCCGATCCGTCAACAATTCCTCCATCCAAGCCTGTTTCTTGGCTCATGCGGGCTGGGAGGCGGGCCAGCACACGGGTACACGGACTCGGGCCAAACAGATTAAGGGCAACGGGCTTGGCAGGCCATTCGTATGCTAAGGCCCGAATTGGCCATTTCCAACCCTACCATATTTTCTCTTTGCTACTCATTTATATTATATTTATTACTACTATATATGTAATTATTAATTATTGTACTATATAAATGATTAATTATAAATTTTATTATAATTATTTATTTTATTAATATATTTATTATTTATATTTATATTATTTGAAAAAATTTATATCTAATAAATTATAACATGAAAATTATATACGAAAACAAAATATATTAAACTACTTAATAAAGCATAGAAAATATTAAATTTTACATGGGATACCCTCTGATATGGAGCAAAACATTTTAATTACCCATTTCCACATGAAATTTTTCTCATATATTCTCAATCAAGTATTCCTTCAGTGACATATATACATTTGTATCCCGAACTCGACTCATGTTACTCATATATGATGATAAATTATGTCTTCGAACATTAGAGTAAGTAAATGTGACGACCCTAAATTTCAATATCTTCAATTTCCATATATATAAATATTACAACTTAAATTCTCTAATTATTGTACAAATTATCTCAATAACTCCAAACGCTCTAAAACTTCTCCGCTCCAAATCTTTAATTCTCGATACTCGATCAAAGATCACAACTGCAAAAAACTAAAACAAAACAAGAGGGGTGAGTTGGGGGGGGGGGGGGTCAGTAAGAAATGGGATATACAGTAACACACAAGTCAAAGGAATACATATCATAATAACATTGTCCATGAAATTACAAATATGGTCATGTCAATACGGCCCCTTTTATAAATTGAATATCAATCAATCATATTTAACAATCTATGCACTAATTATGTTTAGGCCCAATAGTATAACAATACTTATCAAACTTGTTGGCCCCAATCCTCGGAATCGACCCAACACAATAGTTGACGCTCACTACGAAGCCGTCTCAACTCAAACACAATAACTAAGTATACTGCGACCATCACATAATTGGTCACATTAAAACCATTACATATAACAAATCTCACTTTTGAGAACCAAAATATATATAGCATACTTTCAATAAAATCAATCTTTTTCATATCAAAAGCAAAACAATTATCAAATATCACGAAACAATTGAAATACGTTTCAATAAAATAGAATACAATGATAGTAGGGATATGAAAGAAATAATCATGTGATTAAACTGACATGGAATCAATACTGAATATTCTCTCTTAACTCAAAAGTGCCAGAATGAATTAACGAATATTCCAGGATCTTTACTGAATAATTATTCCGCACCACGACTCTCATTAATCTGCACATTAATTTTCTTTTATCCACCACTACTGATATTACTCGGGTCCCACCTTTAAGCTTCTTGCGGCTGCACACCTCGAAATCGTTGCACTGAAGGTCTCTCTTATACTCCGAAAATAATTTTAACAAGTGAATACATCTAGGTTTAGGTTAAGGGTATTTATACACTAATTTTGTTAATACCTTAAAACTCAAATATGGTCCGAACCCAAACAAAACTTAACAAATTACCAAATAAACCTCGTAAAATTTTGGATTATCATATTCTTCCCTCCTTTAAAGGAATTCATCCTCGAATTCTATCTACTCTCATCTCCTAAATCCATTAGGCTTCTGTTGTACGAATCCTCCATAACAAAAGGCAACTAATTGGCTTAAAAAGAACCTTAGCCTTTCTAAATTGCTTAAAGTGCTTTTTCCCTTTCAAGATCTAATCTCAATGTTCTGATACCATTTGTAACGACCCGAGATCGAAGCGCGACCTGCTACATAGGCACCACACACTGGCCCACTAATCACCTCCTCAATTGGGTTAACCATAGCCCATCACATGCCTGCAAAATTCCAACTGATGATTTGATACTTAGTAGTAGTGCATGAGCCTTGTATATATCACACTAAATTCCCACATATTTTCGATTTAGGATGGGGGATATCACAGTAAACCTCTCATTTTTAGTTATACTTGATGCTTGATTTTGAGGACGATCTTCTTCAAATTCTCCCATTATATCCCAATGATTCTTGTAGGTTGTACGTTCGTTCTCGACAATCATGTTGTGCATGAGATACAAGCAAGCATCATTTTTCCCGCTTTATCCCTACTACATGCTAGAGCAGGTTGTCGAATTATAGTGAACCGAGCTGGTAAAACTCCAAAAGCACGCTCCACATCTTTTCTCGCAGACTCTAGTTTTTTAGCAAATAATTTTTGTTTTACTGTCTACGGAGCACTAATGGAATGAATAAATGCCGCCCATTTTGAATATATTCCATCAGTTAGATAATAACTCATATTGTATAAATGATTATTTATCATATAATTAACATGTGTAGCTTGACCTTCCATAATGTCTGTAAACAATGTATAACGATCAAGGACGTTTATATCATTACACGAACCCGGTGTTCCGAAAAAAGCATGTCAAATCCACAAATCACTCGAGGCTACGGCTTCTAGGATTAAAGCTAGTATCTTATTTCTACCTTGAAATTGTCCTCTCCAACCGTGTGGACAATTTTTCTATGTCCAATGCATACATTCAGTACTTCCGATCATCCCTGGAAATCCACGCTCATCTCCTTCTTGTAATATCGCAGCCATATCATCAGCATTCGGCCTTCACATGTAATGGTTTCGAAATTGAATTATGACGCCTTCAACAAAATGAAGAAGACACTTCTTTGATGTAGATTCTGCAATACTTAGATGTTCATCAATCGAGTCATATGCAGTACCATATGCTAGCATTCGCATAGCGGCGATGCATTTTTACTTAGTTGTTAAACCAAGCCTGCCAGTTCCATCAGGTTTCTATTGAGAATACTCATCAGAATCACACAATGCTTCCATGATACGATAGAAGACATGGCGTCTCATTCGATATCTACGGCGAAATGTTTCCTCCGAATAACTTGAATGTTCAGCAAAATATTGTCTATACAATATGTCATGTGCTTGCTCACGTTCTCTGCGCACATATCTTCTTCGATCTTCAGACGTAGGCCTCTCAATTGTTGATGATATTAGAGGAATGATTGAGTGTACAACCGCCTCTTCATTTTGGCGTCTTTCTAAGTATCTTTGATTCCATTCCATCTTCCTGGTCATCATTTGGTCGAAACTTGTAGCATTTGAACTTAAAGATGATGAAATTGATGATGAAGACATTATGCTTATATTTTATGGAGGTTTGAGGAAAGTTTAAGAAGAAATGAAGATGAGTGTGAATTTTAGTGTATGAAATTTGAGGAAGATAACCCTTAAATAGAAGAACAAAATAATTGATGTGTAAATAGATGAATTGCGGACACTAAAAAAAAATGTCAGATTTTATTGTTGAAATAGAATTATCAATGACACAAGTATATTATTGATAAAGTGACATAACAATGCCAGACTTTATTGTTGAAATAGATTTGTCAACGACACACAGATCTATATTGATAAATTGATATAACAATGTTAGACTTTATTGTTGAAATAAACTTATCAATGATACAAGTCTATTATTAATAAAGTGACATAACAATGTCAGACTTTATTGTTGAAATAGATTTGTCAACGACACACGGGTCTATATTGATAAAGTGACATAACAATGTCAGACTTTATTGTTGAAATAGACTTTTCAACGACACAAGTCTATTATTGATAAAGTAACATAACAATGCCAGACTTTATTGTTGAAATAGATTTATCAACGACACACAGGTCTATATTGATAAAGTGACATAACAATGTCAGACTTTATTGTTGAAATAGACTTATCAATTACACAACTATTTATTACTAAACATTTAAATTAGTGATATGTCATATCTCAATAAATGTAAACATATTTAACCTTTTCATTTAATAAATAAACACACATTACAAATATTACATAAAATATTAGAAACTAAATAACATCACAATTATAGTTAATGTAAAACAAATATTACACATGTTCAAAATCAAACTAACATAACTAAATATTTTTGAATTCTTTGTGCAATCTGGCATAAGGGTACCCTGGAGATAACGCAATATGAGTTTTAAGGCCAGCATGTATATGTTCGTTGGAGCATTCATGTGAAGACATATTTGATGGACGACGTGAGAGATGTTCGAACTTGTGAATGTAAGATATTGGAGAGCCCCAGCTAGGCTGCGAAAGAATGTAGGATCGGCAAAAGGAGCGCCATAAGAGAAGCTCAATTTTGGTTGTGTATCCACGGGTGTGTGTGCCGATTTACAAGAAGACATTCCGGTCCTATCAATAACACTCTCAGCATACTTCCGCTAACTCAAGAAGAGGCCACCTCGGTGGTGTATCACAGAAATACCCAAGAAATAATTAAGTAGACCAAGTTGCTTCATGGCGAACTCGAAGGCGAGTTTGGCTAAGAGAGAATCACGGAGAGCATTGGACGGTGTGGTGAGTATTATATCGTCCACATAAAGAAGGAGATAATCCATATTTATGCCATGTTTATAGATGAACAAGGAGTTATCTGAGCGACCTTGCACAAAACTAATGGTGAAGATGAAGTCTGCGAACCTTTGGTACCAAGATCGTGGAGCTTGTTTCAAGCCATAGAGAGATCTCTTGAGAAGACATACATGATTTGGATGTGTTGGGTATCTGAAGCCGAGTGGTTGATGCATCTACACGATTTCTTATAGATTGCCATGTAGGAAGGCATTTTTAACGTCCAATTGATGTATGAGCCAAGATTTAGAGAGAGCCAAACTGAGGATTGTACGGATGATAGCCGGCTTGACGACTGGGCTAAAAGTGTCATCATAGTTGATACCAACTTGTTGTGACCTGCCATATGCAACAAGACGGGCTTTGTACCTCTCAAAAGAACCATTAGATTGTATTTTATGACGGAAAATTCATATAGAACTAACAATATTAACATTATCAGGACGGGGTACTAACTCCCACGTATTATTTTTAATAAGAGCGACATACTCATCATTCATGGCGGACTTCCAATTTGGGTCATGAAGTGCATCTTTAGGATTTTTTGGAAGAGGGGAGGTAGTAACAGAAGTTGACAGATTGAATAATTGTTTGGGTCAAAAAATACCCTGCATACTCCTAGTGGTCATAGACCAAGAGTTAGGGGGAAGAGTAATGTTACGGGTAGGAGGAGATTGGGATGTCGGGGCAAGAGAGGTGGGGATACGACATGATTTTGTGGTGAGGCAAGCAGACTAGGTGGAAGAGGAGGCTGACTTAGTATTTGTTGTGCGATAATTGGAGAGAGTCCATCATCAAGAAAACTATAGGAAGAGGAAGAGGGATTGTGCAATTTTGCAAAAGGAAATTTAGACTAATCAAATGTTACATGGCGAGATATAAAAGTTTTGTTACTAGAGGGATCGTAACATTTATGTCCGCGATGGTTAGGCAGATAGCCTAAGTAAACACATGGGGTTGATCGAGCCTCAAGTTTGTTTATGGTGTTTGAAGGGTGGAGCAGATAGTACAAGCAACCAAATATTCGTAAGTGACTACATGAAGGGTCACAATGGTATAGGATTTGAGTAGGAGATTTATGTTGGAGATTTTTGTGAGGGGTAATGTTAAGGAGGTATGTTTCCATTTGTAGTGCATGGTGCCAAAAACTCATAGGCATGGAAGAATGAGCCATAATGGTCCGAATAAGGTTGTTGATAGTCCTTACTTTTCTCTCGGCTTTGCCATTTTGAGAGGAGGTGTGAGGGCAAGAAAACTGAAAACTCAAACCATGGGAGTGGCAAAAAACTTGAATTCATTGTTGTCGCATTCACGACCATTATCACATTGAAAGCATTTGTAGGAGTTGTGAATTGAGTTTGAATGTGGTTTGAGAAGGATAGAAAAACGGAGTATACCTAAGATTATGGCCAAGTGGAAAAGTCCACAAGAAATCCGAAAATCATCCAAAATAAGCATGTAATATATTTGTGACCTGCGGAATTAAGAACAAGTGATGTCCATAAGTCACTATGCACAATATCGAACGGTAAAAGAGTAGAAGTAGTAGAAGAATTAAAAGGCTATCAAATATGCTTCCCAAAAATAGAAGAATGGCAAGCATAGTTTTTAGACTGCGGTTTACAATATATTAAACTACTACTTCTAAGAAAATTAAAATTAGACGATCTCGGGTGCCCTAATGAGCATGTCAAAGATTGGGAGATAAAAATGCAAATGATGATGGAGACTAACGGGAAGCATTTGTGGGAGAGAAGTGATAAAGATCACCGGTGTTGTCACATCTCAGGTGGGGTATCCCTGTTTTGAAGTCCTTCACAGAGAAACCAAACGGATCAAATTCCATAAACACATTATTATCAGAGGTGAAACAGCTGACAGAAATTAAATTACGAATGAGTTTAGGAGCATGCGAAACATTATTAAGACGAAAAGGATGGGGAGATGATAAAGATGCATGTCCATAACCATGAATAGGAATTTTGTGTACGCTACTGACAGTAATAATACGTGGATTATTGCTCAAATCAAAATAATGTGAGATTGTACCTTGAGATCCGTCATGTGAGAGGTTGCACCAGTGTCCATAAGCCAATTCTCAATGGGAGCATGAAGAGACATGGTATGCATAGCTGATTCAATTACAGTTTGTAAGATTGCTGTAGACGAGGTCTAAGAATGCCAGGCTGAAGGGTTGGAGGTACATACCAGTTTTATGTGGAATAGGGACATGATGGAGTAGACTAAGGCTGAGGTCCCCATGTTTCCCAAGGAGGAAACTATGCCTACGAGGAAATTGTGCACGGGTATTCTTGCCAGAAAAATTATCGGAGGAGGAGCTGCCCTCACGCCCCTTTCCTTTGTCATTACCAGCATTCCTGCCCTTGTTTCCATTGTTTCGATGCTGAACCTGTTTGTTCCCATGATTGATATGAGAAGGAGAGGATGATTTAGGCTTTCCACGAGCCGGAGTGGGATCACCGGATGGAGTAGCAGCATGAAGTGTCGTACCAGCGGCTGCCTGTTTTGCTTTCCTTGTATCCTCGAGAATCAGCTTGGATCGGGCTTCGTAGAACATGGGCATCGAGTCACTTTGTTGGTTGATGGTTCTCATAAAGCCCTGCAATTAGTTGTTGAACCATCTGTTGGTTCGTAACTGGAGAGCCAACATTGCTAAGTTGGTCTGCATGCATTTTAAGCTCTTGGCAATAAGAAGACACATTGGAGATGTTGTCAAGGTGGACGGCGGTGAACTGGTTTTCCAAGTATACTGTGCAGGAATTCTTATAGTCCTAAAATAGATTCTGCAAACGTTCCCAAGCCTTCTGGGCGGTGGTGTTAGGCTCAAGGATGGTATGCAGAAGATCGATGGAGATAGTGTCGTAAATCCATTGAAGGACACTTGCATGTAGGCGTTTCCACAAAGCATTTGTTATCGTGATTTTGCCAGTTACAGCAGTGGCATCGCCAGAGGGAGTAGGCGAGACGGTAGTGGGGATGATGTGGTCAAGCACATCGAAGGCACAACAATGAATCTTGAACAATTCAGCCCAAGAAGAATAGTGCCCTTTCTCCATTTCAAGGGTGAGAGAAATTAAGTTCTTGACGTTAGTTACCGTCAAGGCAGGGTGGAAAACCTTTTCGGCCATGGAAGAGTAAGTAGAAGCGGCTAAAAGAATAGGTTAGGGTTTTAGGATTGGTGTTTATGGTGATACCATAAAAGAGTCAAACCGTGTTGATGGATAAAATTCCACTTGGTAATAAACCTTGCAAGTACAAGTTACCGATGTAGCAGTACAAGTAAGGGTCAAACCACAGAGACTCGCGTGTTCAACAAGTTGATTTAATTAATGCAGAAAGTAACCAAAGGTTTTTGTTTTGATTGATTAATTAAACTACTAAAGCAATAAACTAAAATACTGAAACTGAAGAAAACAAGCAAACAAAGAACAAGAATTTAACCAGATTAAAAGAATTCACGGATTGAATCTCATAGTTGTCTTCTTTCTATGCTAGTGTTTGTTAGATAAAAATAACAATCTCATTCAAAGACTCTTTCACTCGACTAAGGGTTGGGACGTTTGATGTTCGAATTGCAACCCTAATATTTCTATCGTATTGTAAATTCTGCTATGTCAAAATAATATTCAAGAAATTCATTAAGCAAATAAGAAATGTATGAATCTAGGTTTTCTTGAATTTCGCTAGGTCAATAATTAAAACTAATTAATGAAATAGTGATCTTTATATAAATTGTCCACGCTAGTGCAACAATCTAAACCAAATAAATTGAATGATATATATTTCATCAAATAAGAACGAGAAAGTTTGAAAGAATTAAAAATAAATCTAGCATAGAAATTTGACAACTACTACATCCAATCTATGAAAAAGAGAAATTAGCTACTCATGATAATTACAAGAATAAAATAAAAAAAAATTATAAACCTGAATCGGATCTTGAAACAATGAAAATATGTTTTATTTCTTTCCTGGCAACAGTATTCGGCTCCCCTCCTTCTAAAACCAATTCTTCAATTTATACAACCTAGGTTGCCAAAAACGTGTGACATCCTTGTTCAATCAGGCCCAAACCAAGCCCAAACCGTTTGCAGGCCGGCGGTCACCCAAGTCCCTGAGTGGTCGCCCAAGTGTACAGTGATTTTGAGGTTTGTTCTTTCGAGTTTTTATCCACAGTTGTACTTGGGTCACTATATTTTTCTCTTTTGCATTTTAGTCACTGAACTTTCCATATTTTCACTTTGGCCCCTGAACTTCATAATTTCAGTTTAGTCCCACATTTTCCAGAATTGCAATTTGGTCCTAAAACTTCCAAAGTAGGCTCAAATCCTCTATTTTCAGCATTGTTGCACATCAACCCCTGAACTATCAAAACACTAACAAACATATCAAATTCCCAAGGTTTCGAGCACCAAATAAACTTGAAAACATATCTTTTGGATGGGTAAAACCACATCCATCAAATACCCCCTAACTCATCTTTTGCTCGTTCTCGAGTAAAACAAAACTACTCTAACACATAAAAGCAATCAATAGAAAATATTTTTGATATATTCTCAATACATACAAGGTTGCTGGCCAAACAAGTCTCAGATTCTCACTTAGATATGCTAAACAAGTGTCAATAAGAATATGCAATTACAATTACATTAATGCATCTAACCCACAATTTTCCACCTCGGCCTGAATGGTGAATGAAACATGGGAGATCATGGTCACTAAGATAAGATTGTTTATGGGTTCACTAAGACATGCCCTACATCATAGATAACAAATGATTCCATATACAAGGATACTCATATGCATGATTACTCACTTGTCAACCTGATTACTCAATATTGAACAAAAATATGGCTCAGAGTTAAATCCACAACAATGAAGAGGCTAGGCTCACGGGTACAAACGAAGGAATGGACATACAAATACAAGAATGTGAAACTAAAAGTCTTCCATTGCATGTTACTCCTTCCTGAAATTTAGCTTTTCGCTCACCTTTGCTTCCTCAATGCTTCAACCCCCAAACTAGACTTTGTCATACTTTATACACGTGGGGTTGAAAGCATTCTCGCACTCAATATAGGTCACTTATCAATCATATTTCACAAAATAAGGGGCAAGTTGTTTCTTTTCTTTTCTTTTCTTTTCTTCTTTTCTTTTCTTTTCTCTTTTTTTTTTGTTCTTGCCCCCCGTTTATACAATATACATCATATTCCCAACTTTTGACCTTCCTCACTCATTCCCTTAATTTCCCTATGAAACCCCCAAACTTATCGTTTCTAATTCCACATTCTTGCAAAGGTAGGATAAACCTATTCTAGGTGTCAAGGGTTAGGGAGTAGGCGTCAAATGAAGGCGAATGGTGGTCTAGATGTTCCATTCTTTCTAAAAAGGCTCAAAAAGGAATCAAGTGACAATTCATATATAAACAGTGATGAGAAAGTCGAAGGCTCACAAGAGGGTTGTCAAAGAAATAGAAGCCATAAATATCAAGTAATCTATTGATTTGTTATTGACAAGCGTGCAATCATGCTCTAAGAAACTCGAGAATGTCAAAGTGAACCCATAAAGGACACCTATTAATGACCAAGATCAAGAAATATGATGAAAGTGAATGGTGGTGCAATTGTGTTTTACATGTATTAACGCAATTCTAATAAACAAATTCAAATTGGCACAAACTTAGCAAAATTCAATCAAAAATCCTCCAATCATCACGAACGTTAGCCAACTTCCTAACATATAATGAGAAAAAAAAATTTAAATTTTTCTATTTTTTTGGAGGGTGACACTATATACACTCCCCTATAAACTGACAACTCAGAGAGATATCTACCTCCAAACTCAAAACATGCTATGTCCTTATAGCAAAGAGAACAAAAACATGTCTTGGGTTCAAAGGACGATATGACACAACAAATCAAATAAATAAAACAAATAACACGTACCTACTTGGGTTGCCTCCCAATTAACGCATTTGGTTAAGGTCGTTAGCCCGACCGTTGCTCCCGTTTGGACTTCACTTTTCGTCCTTTGGCCCACTTCATGGTTTCGCGGGTCCTTATTTTCAGATCAAGCCCCATGTAAATTCCTCGAGCTTTGATATTATTTTGTGCCCAATGAAAATTTTGACATTTAAGCTTTTTGGGCTTCTTCTCTTTCAAACATTCGCCACTTTATTCACCCTCAAAAATAAGGGGAGGTATAAGAATGATGCAGATTTTCACACTTTCAATGGGATGGAGAAGAACTTCTTTGAGGCATTGTTCGTCAATTTGGTCGGGCCCAACGTCATCAACATTCACGCCCCCATCATCTTTAAATTTCTCTTCCACCCCACATAGGGCCAACTCAAATTCATCACAAATTAGTTCATGCCATGTTTTCTCTACCTCCTCAGTCGAACCACTTAATTCATCATCATCAACAACCACATTATCACTAGCAACAGACGGAGAGAGAGTTGGAAGTTCATCAATATTGGAATCATTCTCCCATTCATATTGTTCTGGAGGGATCGAACTTGTATCTCGCTCCCAACCCCTTGCAACCTCTACCATCTTACTTATCTGTTCTTCGAGCCTATTTAAAGTTGTAGCTCGTTGATGTAGTTGTTGAAGATTTTCCTCCTGCATTCTTATCAAAGCCTCCTGCCATGGTTGCATTTTAGGTTGCGGGGGGTCATAAGAATGTGGCTCATAATTGTTCAAAGCATGGTTTTGAATGGTTTCCCCACCATTGTGTATCACAATTAGGAGAATAATTATATTGTTGTTGCCATGGCTGGAACGAACTTATCTCTTGTACCTGTGGAGAATACTCAAGAAAATATGCCCTAGACGGACAATTAATAGTAGTATGATAATAATCACCACAATTAGCACAATACACATTATAGGTGTTCATTCCATACATCCTCAACGAGTATCTCACACATTAATTTTACGAAAACTATTTACACTACAAAAAAAATAAGAAAAGAAAATTATTTATAATGCACTAACAAAATTAACTTGTAATTCACAACAAGTCCCCGGCAACGGCGCCAAAAACTTGATGGATAAAATTCAACTGGGTAATAAACCTTGCAAGTACAAGTTACCGATGTAGCAGTACAAGTAAGGGTCGAACCACAGAGACTCGCGTGTTCAACAAGTTGATTTAATTAATGCAGAAAGTAACCAAAGATTTTTGTTTTGATTGATTAATTAAACTACTAAAGCAATAAACTAAAATACTGAAACTGAAGAAAACAAGCAAACAAAGAACAAGAATTTAATCAGATTAAAAGAATTCAGGGATTGGATCTCATATTTGTCTTCTTTCTATGCTAGTGTTTGTTAGATAAAAATAACAATCTCGTTCAAAGACTCTTTCACTCGACTAAGGGTTGGGACGTTTGATGTTCGAATTGCAACCCTAATATTTCTATCGTATTGTAAATTCTGCTAGGTCAAAACAATATTCAAGAAATTCATTAAGCAAATAAGAAATGTATGAATCTAGGTTTTCTTGAATTCCGCTAGGTCAACAATTAAACCTAATTAATGAAATAGTGATCTTTATATAAATTGTCCACGCTAGTGCAACAATCTAAACCAAATAAATTGAATGATATATATTTCATCAAGTAAGAACGAGAAAGTTTGAAAGAATTAAAAATAAATCTAGCATAGAAATTTGACAACTACTACATTCAATCCATGAAAAAGAGAAATTAGCTACTCATAATAATTACAAGAATAAAATAAAAAAATTATAAACCTGAATCGGATCTTGAAACAATGAAAATATGTTTTATTTCTTTCCCGGCAACAGTATTCGGCCCCCCTCCTTCTAAAACCAATTCTTCAATTTATACAACCTAGGTTGCCAAAAACGTGTGACAGTCTTGATCAATCAGGCCCAAACCAAGCCCAAACCGTTTGCAGGCCGGCGGTCGCCCAAGTCCCTGAGTGGTCGCCCAAGTGTACAGTGATTTTGAGGTTTGTTCTTTCGAGTTTTAACCACGGTTATACTTTGGTCACTATACTTTTCTCTTTTGCATTTTAGTCACTGAACTTTCCATATTTTCACTTTGGCCCCTGAACTTCATAATTTCAGTTTAGTCCCACATTTTCCAGAATTGCAATTTGGTCCCAAAACTTTCAAAGTAGGCTCAAATCCTCTATTTTCAGCATTGTTGCACACCAACCCCTGAACTAACAAAACACTAACAAATATATCAAATTCCCAAGGTTTCGAGCACCAAATAAACTTGAAAACATATCTTTTGGATGGGTAAAATCACATCCATCACGTGTCCCTTTAATTCATTGATACATAATATATATATATATATATATATATATATATAGTTATATTAGGGTTACAATCCTATAAATTAGGTAACAAACCTATAGATTAGGTAATAAGAATAATCTATCTAAACCTAAATATTTACATGGTAAATACAAAAGATACGAGGATATCTTTTGCTTGTGGGACAATACTCGGCTATTAGCAATCTCAATCCCATTTCAAAACCCACATTAAAAAACCCAAAAATCAGTTGAAAAAATTTTTATAGGCATTTTTTTCGAAGGTTGGTGGCAGAGTCAGGGTTAGTGGAAACTTTCTAATCGGGGATCCAATATTTCGCGGCTGGCAGGTGAAAGGGTCCTCAACGATGGATTGGGTGGACAGAGAAGGTGGTTCTCTTGTACTAGGAAGTTGAGGGGCGAAGGATGCCATTAAAGCACGAAGGGTTAGAATAGTCAAAATAATAAAATTATATATCAAGAAAATAGTTAGGGTCCGTTTGATATAGCTTATTGATATGTGTTGATGACTTATTACTGATAACTTATGACTGATGACTTATGAGCTGATGAATGATGCTGTTTGATTTAGTTTTTTTGAAGTGCTGATAAGCTGTCATAAGTTAGACGTGTCCAAAATCTAACCGGAACCGGCTAACCGGCGGTTTTTAACCGGTCAACTAACCGGTCAAAGCCGTTAACCGGTTTAACCGTAACCGGATTAACCGAAACCGGCGGTTAACCGGTTCGATTAAGGTTAGAGGTTTTTCAAACCGGTTAACCGGCGGTTATAACCGTCAGTTATTTAACCGGTTATAACCGTTTCAATAACCGCTGGTTATAACCGGATTAACCGGCCAAATTTAACGTTTTCAGTTAGTTTTTAGGAATTTCAGTCAGTTTTTTAACGTTTTCAGTTAGTTTTTTAGAATTTCAGTTAGTTTTTTGAAATTTCAGTCAGTTTTTTAACATTTCCGGTTAGTTTTTCAGAATTTCAGTTAGTTTTTTAGAATTTCAGTTAACAGAAACTGTTAAAAATTCCGTTAAAAGAACTAATATGAAGAAAAAAAAGGCTTCAGTTAACCGTTTTAACCGGATTAACCGTGTTAACCGGTTATAACCGTTAACCGTATAACCGTAATCGTTAGTACATGGTTAACGGTTAGGTTACGGTTAAGACTTAACGATTTTTTTAACCGGCGGTTATAACCGGATGAACACGTCTACATAAGTAAGTATAACTGTTTGATTAATAAGCTGAAAAAGTGTTGAATAAAATTATAAAGACTAAAATAATAAGAATAATAATAATTATTAATATTATTATTATTATGATTACTTTTTTAATTATCATTATTATTTTTATTATTATATTATTATTTTATTACTATTATTATTATTTTTATTTATTATTTATTATTATTTATTATTATTAATATTTTATTATTATTATTATTATTATTATTATTATTTATTAATTATTATTTATTATTATTTTATTATTATTTTATTATTATTATTATTATTTTATTATTATAATTGTATTATTATTTTTTATTATTATTATTATTATCATTTTAATATTTTATTTATTATTACTATTATATTATTATTATTATTATTAATAATAATTATTATTTATTATTATTATTATTAATTTATTATTATTAATTTATTATTATTATTATTTTATTATTTTTATTATTATTATTATTATTATTATTTTTATTTTATTTTTATTATTATTATTTTATTATTTTATTTATTATTATTTTTATTGTTATTGTTATTATTATTATTATTATATTTTTTTATTATTATTACTATTATTTATTATTATTTATTATTATAATTATTATTATTATTATTATTATTATTATTATTATTTTATTATTATTATTATTATTATTATTATTAATATTTTATTTATTATTATTTATCATATTTTTTATTATTTCATTATTTTCTTATTATTATTATTTTATTATTATTAATTTTTTAATTATTAATCTTATTATTATTTTATTATTATTATTATTATTATTATTACTATTATTATTATTATACTGTTCATACGTGTTTTTTGATTCAGCACTTAGCTTAATGCTTATGACTTATAAGGGAAATTATATTTTAATTGGCTTATACATGACTTATGACTTATTTTACCAAAAATGAAATCAAACGATTCAAAAATGACTTATGGAGAGTCATAAGTCATAAACACTTTGGAATAAGTCAAATCAAACAGGGCCAATGTCTTATTCTATTATTAATTATTTTACCTTACTAATATAAAAAATATACAATAATGCTCAGCTTTTCAACCACCTATTGACTTTGGACAAAGAGCTGCTCAGATCGATCCATAACTGCTACGATCATAGGGCTATTATTAATCAGTTTTAACTTTTTTTATTTTCAATCGTTGAATTTATTTTCAATTTGATTAATCCTACGGCTGTAGATTGACGGTTTCTATTTCAATACATACTCCCTCCATCATGAGACTTTTAGTCAAATTGCAATAATTTTAACTATTAATTTAAATAGAAAATAATAATTTTTATAAAAATCTAAAAATCATTATTGAAAATATTATTAATTATGTTATAATAAAAAAATTAATTTTTTATTAGAATCACTATTTTTTATTTAAATTATTGATCAAATTTACATCAATTTGACTAAAATTTTTCATTCATGTGGGACGGGACGGGATGGGAGTATAATAATGTAGTAATAGTATACATAACTATTATTTGAAGATTGGCGTATACCAAGATTTTCAATTCAAATATAAATGAAAAGAAAACAAGCAACTGGTCTGGTTGTGTGTACTGACTTTCTGATCTCTCAATTTACAATTCAACTGACATGGATTTTGGTTACTTTTGTAATATACTTTTTTAAAATAAAAGTGTGTAGATCCGATCGCTCTCTTTATTTCGCAGAATAAACTCAATCAAATTTTGACATATTTTTATAAAAAAAAAATATGAATAGTTTTATAGAAAAATATAGATATTTTCATGAAATTTTAAAAATTATTATTGATAATATTTCTAATGGTGAAATAATAACAATTTTTATAATTGCATAAAAATATCTAAATTTTCATAAAATTATGGTCAAAATTCGAAGTGATCTAAATTTTTCGAGACGGAGGGAGTATTTGTTTTTATAATCTGTTGCAAATAAAAAAAAATATGATGTTATATTTTCAAGTCATATATCGTGAACATCTTTTTTTAAGGGACAAGTTGATCATTTCACATGACATATTACCCGGAGTTAGTTTCATGACTAACTTTCGTTAGCCAAAGCGCATATGTTGACCTTACTTTAACGCAATACTCCCTCTACTTCTATTTCGAATAATCTTACCCACTTTGTCATCTAGAGCATCTTATTGATATTCTCATTTTCTATGAACGAAAGTATATACTCCGTAATATTTATTTATTAATGGGACTCACTTGTAATACTCATAATCGACTATCGTCTTACTATTTTCTATCTCATTTTCTCTCTCCTACTCACTCACAACACCTCAGTTCATAACCGCATATTGACTTTAGACAAAGAGCGGTTAAGATCGATCCATAACCACTACGATCCAAGGGCTGTCATTTGATAATTTATTTTCTTCTTCGAGTCTAACCGTAAGATTATTATCAATGCTTTAATCCAGCGACTCGCATTAAGCGGTTTCTAAAATTATCCCTGAATCTATCAATCACAATCTCTCTCTATTTTTCGTGATATCAGTATACTTCAGCTGTTTCATATTAAATATGATCAAGAACTAATAAAAAATAATTTTCATAAAATTTAAAATATTGTTGTATTAATAATAATATTTAAAATTTTATGAATAAATGAATTTTAGCAACTTATTTGTTAAATTTCAATTAAATTAACTAAAAAAATAAAGTTAAGAGATTCATAATGGGATGGATAACTAACTAACTAACTAACTAAATGGCGGGACCTAATATCGATAACATGACACATTTATATATAACTATATATATGTGTATATATTGATCTAATGCATGTTTTAAATATGCTTTCCTGCGTTCGACATAAGATTTGTAAGATACTGAAGCTCCAACTGATTCACAAATGACTCCACCACAGTTGACGTATGAAGATATATGGGATGATCCAATTTTTACTGCTTTTTTTTAAATATAATCGAATATAATGCATCAATTATAGTTAATTAAATGTGGTTGATATATGTTTTGTCCAAGCACAGGAAGAACTAGCTAGAAGAGTTGAAGCCGAAGGTTTCGTAGCTGTCAATGTCGTTGAAGAGGAACTAACAAATTAGTGTTTTATTATTAACGAAATAATGAATGTTAATTCTATATTTTTTATTCTATTAATGATTTATGATTAGTTTTCTTAAAAATAATTGAGACGTATAACGTTTTTCATTGATTTATTAAATATAAAGTTATTTCTTCATCGCTTCATTCTTTTTTGTGGGAAATACAAAATTGAAAGGGATTCTTTATATTTTCTCTACTTGACCACCATACTCCCTCTGTCCCATAAGTCTTAAGAAAACTTTCCATTTTGGGTGTTCCATAAGTCTTAAGAAATCCCAAAAAGGAAACCTTAAATCACTATTCTCTCCACTCATTCTCTCTCCTACATTATTTTAATACTCACAACACATTATAATTTACTATTCCCTCCACTCATTCTCTCTCCTATTTAATTTTTCACACTCACAACACTTCTTCCACTCATTCTCTCTCCTAATACTATAATAATATTCCTTAATTCCCGCGCAAAATGGAATCTTCTTAAGCTTAATGGGACGGAGGGAGTATATATCATCCTGTGCCATTGGTATGGACATTTAAGTACTAGTTATTTTACATTACTAATATAAAAATTAATAAGATGATTATTTATTTCTATCTAATATCTTTTTTAAATCAATAAAATAATTATGTATTGATTAAAAAAAATTAGTAAAAGTATAATAATGCTCTAAAATATTATATTAATGTTTCCAAAAATATTTTAATGATACTAACTTTATTTTGTTTTTTTAATCTATATTATAATTACTTTATTTTATTTAAAAGTTTGATTATTTAACATTTAAAATAAAATTATTTTCAATTCTTTTAATTTAGCAAATTTTATTTAACTCCCTTATAAGATAAATCAACCTCAATTTGACCCAATATGTTAGTAAAAGTATAATAATGCCCAAAAAATATATTATATTTTCGCTTGATAGGTCAAAATGGTAAAGAATTGAGTTGGTTTTGGGAGAAACTAGTTTCTCCCAAATATTATAAAAAATCCTGTTTTATTTTAAAAATCAGTTCAATGACCGGTTCAAAAAGTCGGGTTAGTTTGATTTAAAATTCATGAGCCGATTTTTTTAAGCTAAAAACAAGACTTTTTATAATATTTGGGGGAAACTAGTTTTCCCTAAAATTTTCTGTAAAGGGTTTCCAGCTTTTCAACAATGGTTATTGTTCAATGTCAGCTACACTGTTGTTCATTTTTTTTAGCTTCTAATATTATAGATGTACTCTTTTAAAGTCTTACTTGAATATCATCACTTTACCTACATAAAACATTTTTATTTGTTTTTCAAATTAAAATTTTAGTCTCTAATATATGATAAATGGGCATTACTTAAAAAAAAATGGATTCTTTTATACATCACTTTAGTTGACATAAATAATTGTTATTTATTACTCATTTTTTTTTTCATTTATTGTTTAACTTTAAAAAAAATGATTTCATGAAGTGCTTTTTAAATAATTTGAAGTTGATTTAACTGTCCAAATGAACATTTAAAAATTGTTATTTTTAGTATTATAATGATGTATCGATAATAAATTTTAAATTTTCATTATGATAAATAAGCAACCTAAAATTATTGTTAAAAACATGGGTGGACCTGTGTAGGTGCAAGCAGGGTCAACTGGCCCTGCTTGACTCTTTTTTTTTTTTAACGACGTCGTATCGTATCGTATATGCATAGTATAAAAAAATAATTTAACGACGTCGTATCGTATCGTATGTACACAGTATAAATAAAACCTTCAGCCAATAGAATTAGAATAGCAAAAAGAGAAAATTAAATGATTGTATCTACGACTCAAGACGGAACAACGAACGATGGAAATATCACCACCGATAGTAGAGGCTGTGCGGTTGCAGCATTTATAATATATAAATGCCATCTCCATTGGAAATTTTTTGAAGCCAAAAGGACTAGTGTGTTTGATCGTCTCATTCAGATGATTGGTTCAGCAATAGAGGTAATTTTATGGCATTTTATAAAAAAAAAGATATGTAGTTAGCTTGCTGCTTAGATTATTTTAGTCGCACTAAAGTTGTATATTGCATGTGGAAAAAATAACAAAAAAAAAATCGGGGGCAGCTACTCCAAAGAATCTTGACCCCCCCTTCCTTAATTTCCTGCGTTCGTGTAAAACTAAGAATTGAAAGTTAAACACTCTGATATAACCGGAAGAAAGGATATTTTATTTGCTGAATGAAATGGCCTTTTATAAGCCTTTTACAAATGAAAGAATCCCATGATTTACTAACCAAATCACAGGCAACAAATCAAGCTAAAAACAAGGAACAAATCTCGAGCTACTATTGACTTGGTTTACCAACAGAAAACAAAACAAACTCCTAATTAAACTCAAATTATTCTTAACTTATTCAACATATCCTCCCCTAAACTAGTTGCACTCATGCAACTAATTTACTTCTGCCAAAGAACACATGCCCAACAAACCTCGCAGCTTCTCGAATGCGTCCAGCTTTAATGGCTTCGTCATGATGTCTGCTAACTGATCTTCAGTGTGGCATTTAACTAACTCCAAAATTCCGTCATTTGACAATTCACGAAGAAAATGAAATCGAACCTGAATGTGCTTACTTTTTCCATGGAATACTGGATTCTTGGACAACTTAATTGTTGAAGAATTATCACAATACACAACAGTCTTCCCCTCGTGTATACTCCCAAGTTCGTCAAGAACATTTCGAGTCCAGACCACCTGACAAGCACAATAAGCAGCAGCAACATACTCCGCCTCTGTTGTGGACAAAGTAACTATTGGATGCTTCTTGGAGGCCCATGAAACGGCTCCTGTTACCATCAAAAAAACATAGCCAGATGTGCTTTTACTGTCGGCTTGGTCCCCTGCATAATCACTATCAGTAAAGACTTCAAGCTTCTTTTTACCATCTCGTCAATAGAGAATGCCAAAATCAGTTGTTCCACTCAAATAGCGAAAGATTCTTTTCACCGATTGCATATGTAGCTCAGTAGGACAACTCATAAATCGTCTAATTAATCCAAGCACAAACATAAGATCATGACGAGTTGCCCCGAGGTACATCAAACTCCCTACTGCTTGCTTGTACTCGGTGACATCAACCTTCACCTCATCTTTGTCTTTAATTAATCTACTCCCAAGCACAATAGGATTTTTAGAAGGTTTGCACTTCTCCATGCCAAAGCACAGCAGTACCTCCCTTGCATATTTCTTTTGACAAATATGAATCCCCATATCATTCTGAGTCACCTCAACTCCAAGAAAATAGTGTAACTTCCCTAAGTCAGTCATATCAAATTCTCTCTCCATTGATTCTTTAAATGACTTAAACATATGCTCATTACCACCTGTATATATCAAGTCATCCGCATAGAGACTTACAATAAGAATATTACCTTCATCATGCTTTACGAACAAGGTGTGCTCGTAGGGACATCTCTTAAAGCCTTATTTGATAAAATAGGCTTCAATACGGCTGTACCAAGCTCTCGGAGCTTGCTTTAACCCGTATAATTCTTTCTTCAGCTTGAATACTTTAGCTTCATCACCAACTTTATTGTTAAAAACATGGGTGGACCTGTGTAGGTGAAAGCAGGGTCAACTGGCCCTGCTTGACTCTTTTTTTTTTTAACAACGTCGTATCGTATCGTATATGCATAGTATAAAAAAATAATTTAACGACGTCGTATCGTATCGTATGTACACAGTATAAATAAAACCTTCAGCCAATAGAATTAGAATAGCAAAAAGAGAAAATTAAATAATTGTATCTACGACTCAAGACGGAACAACGAACGATGGAAATATCACCACCGATAGTAGAGGCTGTGCGGTTGCAGCATTTATAATATATAAATGACATCTCCATTGGAAATTTTTTGAAGCCAAAAGGACTAGTGTGTTTGATCGTCTCATTCAGATGATTGGTTCAGCAATAGAGGTAATTTTATGGCATTTTGTAAAAAAAAAGATATGTAGTTAGCTTGCTGCTTAGATTATTTTAGTCGCACTAAAGTTGTATATTGCATGTGGAAAAAATAACAAAAACAAAAATCGGGGGCAGCTACTCCAAAGAATCTTGACCCCCCCCTTCCTTAATTTCCTGCGTTCGTGTAAAACTAAGAATTGAAAGTTAAACACTCTGATATAACCGGAAGAAAGGATATTTTATTTGCTGAATGAAATGGCCTTTTATAAGCCTTTTACAAATGAAAGAATCCCATGATTTACTAACCAAATCACAGGCAACAAATCAAGCTTAAAACAAGGAACAAATCTCGAGCTACTATTGACTTGGTTTTCCAACAGAAAACAAAACAAACTCCTAATTAAACTCAAATTATTCTTAACTTATTCAACATATCCTCCCCTAAACTAGTTGCACTCATGCAACTAATTTACTTCTGCCAAAGAACACATGCCCAACAAACCTCGCATCTTCTCGAATGCGTCCAGCTTTAATGGCTTCGTCATGATGTCTGCTAACTGATCTTCAGTGTGGCATTTAACTAACTCCAAAATTCCGTCATTTGACAATTCACGAAGAAAATGAAATCGAACCTGAATGTGCTTACTTTTTCCATGGAATACTGGATTCTTGGACAACTTAATTGTTGAAGAATTATCACAATACACAACAGTCTTCCCCTCGTGTATACTCCCAAGTTCGTCAAGAACATTTCGAGTCCAGACCACCTGACAAGCACAATAAGCAGCAGCAACATACTCCGCCTCTGTTGTGGACAAAGTAACTATTGGATGCTTCTTGGAGGCCCATGAAACGGCTCCTGTTCCCATCAAAAAAACATAGCCAGATGTGCTTTTACTGTCGGCTTGGTCCCCTGCATAATCACTATCAGTAAAGACTTCAAGCTTCATTTTACCATCTCGTCAATAGAGAATGCCAAAATCAGTTGTTCCACTCAAATAGCGAAAGATTCTTTTCACCGATTGCATATGTAGCTCAGTAGGACAACTCATAAATCGTCTAATTAATCCAAGCACAAACATAAGATCATGACGAGTTGCCCCGAGGTACATCAAACTCCCTACTGCTTGCTTGTACTCGGTGACATCAACCTTCACCTCATCTTTGTCTTTAATTAATCTACTCCCAGGCACAATAGGATTTTTAGAAGGTTTGCACTTCTCCATGCCAAAGCACAGCAGTACCTCCCTTGCATATTTCTTTTGACAAATATGAATCCCCATATCATTCTGAGTCACCTCAACTCCAAGAAAATAGTGTAACTTCCCTAAGTCAGTCATATCAAATTCTCTCTCCATTGATTCTTTAAATGACTTAAACATATGCTCATTACCACCTGTATATATCAAGTCATCCGCATAGAGACTTACAATAAGAATATTACCTTCATCATGATTTACGAACAAGGTGTGCTCGTAGGGACATCTCTTAAAGCCTTATTTGATAAAATAGGCTTCAATACGGCTGTACCAAGCTCTCGGAGCTTGCTTTAACCCGTATAATTCTTTCTTCAGCTTGAATACTTTAGCTTCATCACCAACTTTATTGTTAAAAACATGGGTGGACCTGTGTAGGTGCAAGCAGGGTCAACTGGCCCTGCTTGACTCTTTTTTTTTTAACGACGTCGTATCGTATCGTATATGCATAGTATAAAAAAATAATTTAACGACGTCGTATCGTATCGTATGTACACAGTATAAATAAAACCTTCAGCCAATAGAATTAGAATAGCAAAAAGAGAAAATTAAATGATTGTATCTACGACTCAAGACGGAACAACGAACGATGGAAATATCACCACCGATAGTAGAGGCTGTGCGGTTGCAGCATTTATAATATATAAATGCCATCTCCATTGGAAATTTTTTGAAGCCAAAAGGACTAGTGTGTTTGACGTCTCATTCAGATGATTGGTTCAGCAATAGAGGTAATTTTATGGCATTTTGTAAAAAAAAAGATATGTAGTTAGCTTGCTGCTTAGATTATTTTAGTCGCACTAAAGTTGTATATTGCATGTGGAAAAAATAACAAAAAAAAATCGGGGGCAGCTACTCCAAATAATCTTGACCCCCCTTCCTTAATTTCCTGCGTTCGTGTAAAACTAAGAATTGAAAGTTAAACACTCTGATATAACCGGAAGAAAGGATATTTTATTTGCTGAATGAAATGGCCTTTTATAAGCCTTTTACAAATGAAAGAATCCCATGATTTACTAACCAAATCACAGGCAACAAATCAAGCTTAAAACAAGGAACAAATCTCGAGCTACTATTGACTTGGTTTACCAACAGAAAACAAAACAAACTCCTAATTAAACTCAAATTATTCTTAACTTATTCAACATATCCTCCCCTAAACTAGTTGCACTCATGCAACTAATTTACTTCTGCCAAAGAACACATGCCCAACAAACCTCGCAGCTTCTCGAATGCGTCCAGCTTTAATGGCTTCGTCATGATGTCTGCTAACTGATCTTCAGTGTGGCATTTAACTAACTCCAAAATTCCGTCATTTGACAATTCACGAAGAAAATGAAATCGAACCTGAATGTGCTTACTTTTTCCATGGAATCTTTTGGATTCTTGGACAACTTAATTGTTGAAGAATTATCACAATACACAACAGTCTTCCCCTCGTGTATACTCCCAAGTTCGTCAAGAACATTTCGAGTCCAGACCACCTGACAAGCACAATAAGCAGCAGCAACATACTCCGCCTCTGTTGTGGACAAAGTAACTATTGGATGCTTCTTGGAGGCCCATGAAACGGCTCCTGTTCCCATCAAAAAAACATAGCCAGATGTGCTTTTACTGTCGGCTTGGTCCCCTGCATAATCACTATCAGTAAAGACTTCAAGCTTCTTTTTACCATCTCGTCAATAGAGAATGCCAAAATCAGTTGTTCCACTCAAATAGCGAAAGATTCTTTTCACCGATTGCATATGTAGCTCAGTAGGACAACTCATAAATCGTCTAATTAATCCAAGCACAAACATAAGATCATGACGAGTTGCCCCGAGGTACATCAAACTCCCTACTGCTTGCTTGTACTCGGTGACATCAACCTTCACCTCATCTTTGTCTTTAATTAATCTACTCCCAGGCACAATAGGATTTTTAGAAGGTTTGCACTTCTCCATGCCAAAGCACAGCAGTACCTCCCTTGCATATTTCTTTTGACAAATATGAATCCCCATATCATTCTGAGTCACCTCAACTCCAAGAAAATAGTGTAACTTCCCTAAGTCAGTCATATCAAATTCTCTCTCCATTGATTCTTTAAATGACTTAAACATATGCTCATTACCACCTGTATATATCAAGTCATCCGCATAGAGACTTACAATAAGAATATTACCTTCATCATGTTTTACGAACAAGGTGTGCTCGTAGGGACATCTCTTAAAGCCTTATTTGATAAAATAGGCTTCAATACGGCTGTACCAAGCTCTCGGAGCTTGCTTTAACCCGTATAATTCTTTCTTCAGCTTGAATACTTTAGCTTCATCACCAACTTTATTGTTAAAAACATGGGTGGACCTGTGTAGGTGCAAGCAGGGTCAACTGGCCCTGCTTGACTCTTTTTTTTTTTAACGACGTCGTATCGTATCGTATATGCATAGTATAAAAAAATAATTTAACGACGTCGTATCGTATCGTATGTACACAGTATAAATAAAACCTTTAGCCAATAGAATTAGAATAGCAAAAAGAGAAAATTAAATGATTGTATCTACGACTCAAGACGGAACAACGAACGATGGAAATATCACCACCGATAGTAGAGGCTGTGCGGTTGCAGCATTTATAATATATAAATGCCATCTCCATTGGAAATTTTTTGAAGCCAAAAGGACTAGTGTGTTTGATCGTCTCATTCAGATGATTGGTTCAGCAATAGAGGTAATTTTATGGCATTTTATAAAAAAAAAAGATATGTAGTTAGCTTGCTGCTTAGATTATTTTAGTCGCACTAAAGTTGTATATTGCATGTGGAAAAAATAACAAAAAAAAATCGGGGGCAGCTACTCTAAAGAATCTTGACCCCCTTCCTTAATTTCTGCGTTCGTGTAAAACTAAGAATTGAAAGTTAAACACTCTTATATAACCGGAAGAAAGGATATTTTATTTGCTGAATGAAATGGCCTTTTATAAGCCTTTTACAAATGAAAGAATCCCATGATTTACTAACCAAATCACAGGCAACAAATCAAGCTAAAAACAAGGAACAAATCTCGAGCTACTATTGACTTGGTTTACCAACAGAAAACAAAACAAACTCCTAATTAAACTCAAATTATTCTTAACTTATTCAACATATCCTCCCCTAAACTAGTTGCACTCATGCAACTAATTTACTTCTGCCAAAGAACACATGCCCAACAAACCTCGCAGCTTCTCGAATGCGTCCAGCTTTAATGGCTTCGTCATGATGTCTGCTAACTGATCTTCAGTGTGGCATTTAACTAACTCCAAAATTCCGTCATTTGACAATTCACGAAGAAAATGAAATCGAACCTGAATGTGCTTACTTTTTCCATGGAATACTGGATTCTTGGACAACTTAATTGTTGAAGAATTATCACAATACACAACAGTCTTCCCCTCGTGTATACTCCCAAGTTCGTCAAGAACATTTCGAGTCCAGACCACCTGACAAGCACAATAAGCAGCAGCAACATACTCCGCCTCTGTTGTGGACAAAGTAACTATTGGATGCTTCTTGGAGGCCCATGAAACGGCTCCTGTTACCATCAAAAAAACATAGCCAGATGTGCTTTTACTGTCGGCTTGGTCCCCTGCATAATCACTATCAGTAAAGACTTCAAGCTTCTTTTTACCATCTCGTCAATAGAGAATGCCAAAATCAGTTGTTCCACTCAAATAGCGAAAGATTCTTTTCACCGATTGCATATGTAGCTCAGTAGGACAACTCATAAATCGTCTAATTAATCCAAGCACAAATATAAGATCATGACGAGTTGCCCCGAGGTACATCAAACTCCCTACTGCTTGCTTGTACTCGGTGACATCAACCTTCACCTCATCTTTGTCTTTAATTAATCTACTCCCAGGCACAATAGGATTTTTAGAAGGTTTGCACTTCTCCATGCCAAAGCACAGCAGTACCTCCCTTGCATATTTCTTTTGACAAATATGAATCCCCATATCATTCTGAGTCACCTCAACTCCAAGAAAATAGTGTAACTTCCCTAAGTCAGTCATATCAAATTCTCTCTCCATTGATTCTTTAAATGACTTAAACATATGCTCATTACCACCTGTATATATCAAGTCATCCGCATAGAGACTTACAATAAGAATATTACCTTCATCATGCTTTACGAACAAGGTGTGCTCGTAGGGACATCTCTTAAAGCCTTATTTGATAAAATAGGCTTCAATACGGCTGTACCAAGCTCTCGGAGCTTGCTTTAACCCGTATAATTCTTTCTTCAGCTTGAATACTTTAGCTTCATCACCAACTTTATTGTTAAAAACATGGGTGGACCTGTGTAGGTGAAAGCAGGGTCAACTGGCCCTGCTTGACTCTTTTATTTTTTAACGACGTCGTATCGTATCGTATATGCATAGTATAAAAATAGAATTTAACGACGTCGTATCGTATCGTATGTACACAGTATAAATAAAACCTTCAGCCAATAGAATTAGAATAGCAAAAAGAGAAAATTAAATAATTGTATCTACGACTCAAGACGGAACAACGAACGATGGAAATATCACCACCGATAGTAGAGGCTGTGCGGTTGCAGCATTTATAATATATAAATGACATCTCCATTGGAAATTTTTTGAAGCCAAAAGGACTAGTGTGTTTGATCGTCTCATTCAGATGATTGGTTCAGCAATAGAGGTAATTTTATGGCATTTTGTAAAAAAAAAGATATGTAGTTAGCTTGCTGCTTAGATTATTTTAGTCGCACTAAAGTTGTATATTGCATGTGGAAAAAATAACAAAAAAAAAATCGGGGGCAGCTACTCCAAAGAATCTTGACCCCCCCCTTCCTTAATTTCCTGCGTTCGTGTAAAACTAAGAATTGAAAGTTAAACACTCTGATATAACCGGAAGAAAGGATATTTTATTTGCTGAATGAAATGGCCTTTTATAAGCCTTTTACAAATGAAAGAATCCCATGATTTACTAACCAAATCACAGGCAACAAATCAAGCTTAAAACAAGGAACAAATCTCGAGCTACTATTGACTTGGTTTTCCAACAGAAAACAAAACAAACTCCTAATTAAACTCAAATTATTCTTAACTTATTCAACATATCCTCCCCTAAACTAGTTGCACTCATGCAACTAATTTACTTCTGCCAAAGAACACATGCCCAACAAACCTCGCAGCTTCTCGAATGCGTCCAGCTTTAATGGCTTCGTCATGATGTCTGCTAACTGATCTTCAGTGTGGCATTTAACTAACTCCAAAATTCCGTCATTTGACAATTCACGAAGAAAATGAAATCGAACCTGAATGTGCTTACTTTTTCCATGGAATACTGGATTCTTGGACAACTTAATTGTTGAAGAATTATCACAATACACAATGATTTTCCTCGTGTATACTCCCAAGTTCGTCAAGAACATTTCGAGTCCGCACCACCTGACAAGCACAATAAGCAGCAGCAACATACTCCGCCTCTGTTGTGGACAAAGTAACTATTGGATGCTTCTTGGAGGCCCATGAAACGGCTCCTGTTCCCATCAAAAAAACATAGCCAGATGTGCTTTTACTGTCGGCTTGGTCCCCTGCATAATCACTATCAAGAAGACTTCAAGCTTCATTTTACCATCTCGTCAATAGAGAATGCCAAAATCGCTTGTTCCACTCAAATAGCGAAAGATTCTTTTCACCGATTGCATATGTAGCTCAAGAGGACAACTCATAAATCGTCTAATTAATCCAAGCACAAACATAAGATCATGACGAGTTGCCCCGAGGTACATCAAACTCCCTATCGCTTGCTTGTACTTATGACATCAACCTTCACCTCATCTTTGTCTTTAATTAATCTACTCCCAAGCACAATAGGATTTTTAGAAGGTTTGCACTTCTCCATGCCAAAGCACAAGAAGCATTCTCCTTGCATATTTCTTTTGACAAATATGAATCCCCATATCATTCTCGAGTCACCTCAACTCCAAGAAAATAGTGTAACTTCCCTAAGTCACTATATCAAATTCTCTCTCCATTGATTCTTTAAATGACTTAAACATATGCTCATTACCACTGTATATATCAAGTCATCCGCATAGAGACTTACAATAAGAATATTACCTTCATCATGCTTTACGAACAAGGCGTGCTCGTAGGACATCTCTTAAAGCCTTATTTGATAAAATAGGCTTCAATACGGCCGTACCAAGCTTCCTGAGCTTGCTTTAACCCGTATAATTCTTTCTTCAGCTTGAATACTTTAGCTTCATCACCAACTTTATTGTTAAAAACATGGGTGGACCTGTGTAGGTGCAAGCAGGGTCAACTGGACCTGCTTGACTCTTTTTTTTTAACGACGTCGTATCGTATCGTATATGCATAGTATAAAAAAATAATTTAATGACTTTTTATCGTATCGTATGTACACAGTATAAATAAAACCTTCAGCCAATAGAATTAGAATAGCAAAAAGAGAAAATTAAATGATTGTATCTACGACTCAAGACGGAACAACGAACGATGGAAATATCACCACCGATAGTAGAGGTCAAGTTGCAAAGATTTATAATATATAAATGCCATCTCCATTGGAAATTTTTTGAAGCCAAAAGGACTAGTGTGTTTGACGTCTCATTCAGATGATTGGTTCAGCAATAGAGGTAATTTTATGGCATTTTGTAAAAAAAAAAGATATGTAGTTAGCTTGCTGCTTAGATTATTTTAGTCGCACTAAAGTTGTATATTGCATGTGGAAAAATAACAAAAAAAAAAAAAAAATCGAGGGCAAATTTACTCCAAATAATCTTGACCCCCTTCCTTAATTTCCCGCGTTCGTGTAAAACTAAGAATTGAAAGTTAAACACTCGATATAACCTAAGAAAGGATATTTTATTTGCTGAATGAAATGGCCTTTTATAAGCCTTTTACAAATGAAAGAATCCCATGATTTACTAACCAAATCACAGCAACAAATCAAGCTTAAAACAAGGAACAAATCTCGAGCTACTATTGACTTGGTTTACCAACGTAAAACAAAACAAACTCCTAATTAAACTCAAATTATTCTTAACTTATTCAACATATCCTCCCCTAAACTAGTTGCACTCATGCAACTAATTTACTTCGCCAAAGAACACATGCCCAACAAACCTCGCAGCCTTCTCGAATGCGTCCAACTTTAATGGCTTCGTCATGATGTCTCGCTAACCGATCTTCAAAGGTGGCATTTAACTAACTCCAAAATTCCGTCATTTGACAATTCACGAAGAAAATGAAATCGAACCCGAATGTGCTTACTTTTTCCATGGAATACTGGATTCTTGGACAACTTAATTGTTGAAGAATTATCACAATACACAACAGCCTTCCTCGTGTATACTCCCAAGTTCGTCAAGAACATTTCGAGTCCGCACCACCCGACAAGCACAATAAGCAAGCAAAGAACATACTCCGCCTCATGTGGACAAAGTAACTATTGGATGCTTCTTGGAGGCCCATGAAACGGCTCCTGCTCCCATCAAAAACATAGCCGTATATGCTTTTACCGTCGGCTTGGTCCCCGCATAATCACTATCAGCAAAGACTTCAAGCTTCTTTTTACCATCTCGTCAATAGAGAATGCCAAAATCGCTTGTTCCACTCAAATAGCGAAAGATTCTTTTCACCGATTGCATATGTAGCTCAAGAGGGACAACTCATAAATCGTCTAATTAATCCAAGCACAAACATAAGATCATGACGAGTTGCCCCGAGGTACATCAAACTCCCTACCGCTTGCTTGTACTTATGGACATCAACCTTCACCTCATCTTTGTCTTTAATTAATCTACTCCCAAGCACAATAGGATTTTTAGAAGGTTTGCATTTCTCCATGCCAAAGCACAGCAGTACCTCCCTTGCATATTTCTTTTGACAAATATGAATCCCCATATCATTCTGAGTCACCTCAACTCCAAGAAAATAGTGTAACTTCCCTAAGTCAGTCATATCAAATTCTCTCTCCATTGATTCTTTAAATGACTTAAACATATGCTCATTACCACCTGTATATATCAAGTCATCCGCATAGAGACTTACAATAAGAATATTACCTTCATCATGTTTTACGAACAAGGTGTGCTCGTAGGGACATCTCTTAAAGCCTTATTTGATAAAATAGGCTTCAATACGGCTGTACCAAGCTCTCGGAGCTTGCTTTAACCCGTATAATTCTTTCTTCAGCTTGAATACTTTAGCTTCATCACCAACTTTATTGTTAAAAACATGGGTGGACCTGTGTAGGTGCAAGCATGGTCAACTGGCCCTGCTTGACTCTTTTTTTTTTTTAACGACGTCGTATCGTATCGTATATGCATAGTATAAAAAAATAATTTAACGACGTCGTATCGTATCGTATGTACACAGTATAAATAAAACCTTTAGCCAATAGAATTAGAATAGCAAAAAGAGAAAATTAAATGATTGTATCTACGACTCAAGACGGAACAACGAACGATGGAAATATCACCACCGATAGTAGAGGCTGTGCGGTTGCAGCATTTATAATATATAAATGCCATCTCCATTGGAAATTTTTTGAAGCCAAAAGGACTAGTGTGTTTGATCGTCTCATTCAGATGATTGGTTCAGCAATAGAGGTAATTTTATGGCATTTTGTAAAAAAAAAAGATATGTAGTTAGCTTGCTGCTTAGATTATTTTAGTCGCACTAAAGTTGTATATTGCATGTGGAAAAAATAACAAAAAAAAAATCGGGGGCAGCTACTCCAAAGAATCTTGACCCCCCCTTCCTTAATTTCCTGCGTTCGTGTAAAACTAAGAATTGAAAGTTAAACACTCTGATATAACCGGAAGAAAGGATATTTTATTTGCTGAATGAAATGGCCTTTTATAAGCCTTTTACAAATGAAAGAATCCCATGATTTACTAACCAAATCACAGGCAACAAATCAAGCTAAAAACAAGGAACAAATCTCGAGCTACTATTGACTTGGTTTACCAACAGAAAACAAAACAAACTCCTAATTAAACTCAAATTATTCTTAACTTATTCAACATATCCTCCCCTAAACTAGTTGCACTCATGCAACTAATTTACTTCTGCCAAAGAACACATGCCCAACAAACCTCGCAGCTTCTCGAATGCGTCCAACTTTAATGGCTTTGTCATGATGTCTCGCTTAACTGATCTTCAGTGTGGCATTTAACTAACTCCAAAATTCCGTCATTTGACAATTCACGAAGAAAATGAAATCGAACCTGAATGTGCTTACTTTTTCCATGGAATACTGGATTCTTGGACAACTTAATTGTTGAAGAATTATCACAATACACAACAGTCTTCCTCGTGTATACTCCCAAGTTCGTCAAGAACATTTCGAGTCCAGACCACCCGACAAGCACAATAAGCAAGCAGAACATACTCCGCCTCTGTTGTGGACAAAGTAACTATTGGATGCTTCTTGGAGGCCCATGAAACGGCTCTGCTTACCATCAAAAACATAGCCAGATGTGCTTTTACCGTCGGCTTGGTCCCCGCATAATCACTATCAAGAAGACTTCAAGCTTCTTTTTACCATCTCGTCAATAGAGAATGCCAAAATCAGCTTGTTCCACTCAAATAGCGAAAGATTCTTTTCACCGATTGCATATGTAGCTCAAGAGGACAACTCATAAATCGTCTAATTAATCCAAGCACAAATATAAGATCATGACGAGTTGCCCCGAGGTACATCAAACTCCCTATCGCTTGCTTGTACTCTATGACATCAACCTTCACCTCATCTTTGTCTTTAATTAATCTACTCCCAAGCACAATAGGATTTTTAGAAGGTTTGCACTTCTCCATGCCAAAGCACAAGAAGACTTCCCTTGCATATTTCTTTTGACAAATATGAATCCCCATATCATTCCTCGAGTCACCTCAACTCCAAGAAAATAGTGTAACTTCCCTAAGTCACTATATCAAATTCTCTCTCCATTGATTCTTTAAATGACTTAAACATATGCTCATTACCACTTGTATATATCAAGTCATCCGCATAGAGACTTACAATAAGAATATTACCTTCATCATGCTTTACGAACAAGGTGTGCTCGTAGGACATCTCTTAAAGCCTTATTTGATAAAATAGGCTTCAATACGGCCTGTACTCAAGCTCTCTGAGCTTGCTTTAACCCGTATAATTCTTTCTTCACTTGAATACTTTAGCTTCATCACCAACTTTATTGTTAAAAACATGGGTGGACCTCAGAGGTGAAAGCAGGTCAATCGCCCTCTTGACTTCTTTTTTTTTTTTAACAACGTCGTATCGTATCGTATATGCATAGTATAAAAATAATTTAACGACGTCGTATCGTATCGTATGTACACGTATAAATAAAACCTTCAGCCAATAGAATTAGAATAGCAAAAAGAGAAAATTAAATAATTGTATCTACGACTCAAGACGGAACAACGAACGATGGAAATATCACCACCGATAGTAGAGGTCATGCGGTATGCAGATTTATAATATATAAATGACATCTCCATTGGAAATTTTTGAAGCCAAAAGGACTAGTGTGTTTGACGTCTCATTCAGATGATTGGTTCAGCAATAGAGGTAATTTTATGGCATTTTGTAAAAAAAAAGATATGTAGTTAGCTTGCTGCTTAGATTATTTTAGTCGCACTAAAGTTGTATATTGCATGTGGAAAAAATAACAAAAAAAATCGGGGCAAATTTACTCCAAAGAATCTTGACCCCCCTTCCTTAATTTCCTGCGTTCGTGTAAAACTAAGAATTGAAAGTTAAACACTCTACATATATAACCGGAAGAAAGGATATTTTATTTGTCAATGAAATGGCCTTTTATAAGCCTTTTACGAATGAAAGAATCCCATGATTTACTAACCAAATCACAGGCAACAAATCAAGCTTAAAACAAGGAACAAATCTCGAGCTACTATTGACTTGGTTTTCCAACAGAAAACAAAACAAACTCCTAATTAAACTCAAATTATTCTTAACTTATTCAACATATCCTCCCCTAAACTAGTTGCACTCATGCAACTAATTTACTTCTGCCAAAGAACACATGCCCAACAAACCTCGCAGCTTCTCGAATGCGTCCAGCTTTAATGGCTTCGTCATGATGTCTGCTAACTGATCTTCAGTGTGGCATTTAACTAACTCCAAAATTCCGTCATTTGACAATTCACGAAGAAAATGAAATCGAACCTGAATGTGCTTACTTTTTCCATGGAATACTGGATTCTTGGACAACTTAATTGTTGAAGAATTATCACAATACACAACAGTCTTCCCCTCGTGTATACTCCCAAGTTCGTCAACAACATTTCGAGTCCAGACCACCTGACAAGCACAATAAGCAGCAGCAACATACTCTGCCTCTGTTGTGGACAAAGTAACTATTGGATGCTTCTTGGAGGCCCATGAAACGGCTCCTGTTCCCATCAAAAAAACATAGCCAGATGTGCTTTTTATGTCGTCTTGGTCCCCTGCATAATCTCTATCAGTAAAGACTTCAAGCTTCTTTTTACCATCTCGTCAATAGAGAATGAAAAAATCAGTTGTTCCACTCAAATAGCGAAAGATTCCTTTCACCGATTGCATATGTAGCTCAGTAGGACAACTCATAAATCGTCTAATTAATCCAAGCACAAACATAAGATCATGACGAGTTGCCCCGAGGTACATCAAACTCCCTACTGCTTGCTTGTACTCGGTGACATCAACCTTCACCTCATCTTTGTCTTTAATTAATCTACTCCCAGCACAATAGGATTTTTAGAAGGTTTGCACTTCTCCATGCCAAAGCACAAAGAAGATTCTCCTTCGTATATTTCTTTTGACAAATATGAATCCCCATATCATTCGAGTCACCTCAACTCCAAGAAAATAGTGTAACTTCCCTAAGTCACCATATCAAATTCTCTCTCCATTGATTCTTTAAATGACTTAAACATATGCTCATAACCACCTGTATATATCAAGTCATCCGCATAGAGACTTACAATAAGAATATTACCTTCATCATGTTTTACGAACAAGGTGTGCTCGTAGGGACATCTCTTAAAGCCTTATTTGATAAAATAGGCTTCAATATTTACGTACTCAAGCTCTCTGAGCTTGCTTTAACTCCGTATAATTCTTTCTTCAAATTTTTGAATACTTTAGCTTCATCACCAACTTTATTGTTAAAAACATGGGTGGACTCACAGAGGTGCAAGCATGGTCAACTCGGCCCTGCTTGACTCTTTTTTTTTTTTTTTAACGACGTCGTATCGTATCGTATATGCATAGTATAAAAAATAATTTAACGACGTCGTATCGTATCGTATGTACACAGAGATAAATAAAACCTTCACCTAATAGAATTAGAATAGAAAAAGAGAAAATTAAATGATTGTATCTACGACTCAAGACGGAACAACGAACGATGGAAAAATATCACCACCGATAGTAGAGGTCGTAAGGTTGGCAAAGATTTATAATATATAAATGCCATCTCCATTGGAAATTTTTTGAAGCTAAAAGGACTAGTGTGTTTGATCGTCTCATTCAGATGATTGGTTCAGCAATAGAGGTAATTTTATGGCATTTTGTAAAAAAAAAAGATATGTAGTTAGCTTGCTGCTTAGATTATTTTAGTCGCACTAAAGTTGTATATTGCATGTGGAAAAATAACAAAAAATCGGGGGCAGCTACTCCAAAGAATCTTGACCCCCCCTTCCTTAATTTCCTGCGTTCGTGTAAAACTAAGAATTGAAAGTTAAACACTCTGATATAACCGGAAGAAAGGATATTTTATTTTCTGAATGAAATGGCCTTTTATAAGCCTTTTACAAATGAAAGAATCCCATGATTTACTAACCAAATCACAGGCAACAAATCAAGCTAAAAACAAGGAACAAATCTCGAGCTACTATTGACTTGGTTTACCAACAGAAAACAAAACAAACTCCTAATTAAACTCAAATTATTCTTAACTTATTCAACATATCCTCCCCTAAACTAGTTGCACTCATGCAACTAATTTACTTCTGCCAAAGAACACATGCCCAACAAACCTCGCAGCTTCTCAAATGTGTCCAGCTTTAATGGCTTCGTCATGATGTCTGCTAACTGATCTTCAGTGTGGCATTTAACTAACTCCAAAATTCCGTCATTTGACAATTCACGAAGAAAATGAAATCGAACCTGAATGTGCTTACTTTTTCCATGGAATAATCGGATTCTTGGACAACTTAATTGTTGAAGAATTATCACAATACACAACAGTCTTCCCCTCGTGTATACTCCCAAGTTTGTCAAGAACATTTCGAGTCCAGACCACCTGACAAGCACAATAAGCAGCAGCAACATACTCCGCCTCTGTTGTGGATAAAGTAACTATTGGATGCTTCTTGGAGGCCCATGAAACGGCTCCTGTTCCCATCAAAAAAACATAGCCAGATGTGCTTTTACCGTCGGCTTGGTCCCCGCATAATCACTATCAAGAAGACTTCAAGCTTCATTTTACCATCTCGTCAATAGAGAATGCCAAAATCGCTTGTTCCACTCAAATAGCGAAAGATTCTTTTCACCGATTGCATATGTAGCTCGCAGAGACAACTCATAAATCATCTAATTAATCCAAGCACAAACATAAGATCATGACGAGTTGCCCCGAGGTACATCAAACTCCCTACTGCTTGCTTGTACTCGGTGACATCAACCTTCACCTCATCTTTGTCTTTAATTAATCTACTCCCAGGCACAATAGGATTTTTAGAAGGTTTGCACTTCTCCATGCCAAAGCACAGCAGTACCTCCCTTGCATATTTCTTTTGACAAATATGAATCCCCATATCATTCTGAGTCACCTCAACTCCAAGAAAATAGTGTAACTTCCCTAAGTCACTATATCAAATTCTCTCTCCATTGATTCTTTAAATGACTTAAACATATGCTCATTACCACCTGTATATATCAAGTCATCCGCATAGAGACTTACAATAAGAATATTACCTTCATCATGCTTTACGAACAAGGTGTGCTCATAGGGACATCTCTTAAAGCCTTATTTGATAAAATAGGCTTCAATACGGATGTACCAAGCTCTCGGAGCTTGCTTTAACCCGTATAATTCTTTCTTCAGCTTGAATACTTTAGCTTCATCACCAACTTTATTGTTAAAAACATGGGTGGACCTGTGTAGGTGCAAGAAGGGTCAACTGGCCCTGCTTGACTCTTTTTTTTTTAACGACGTCGTATCGTATCGTATATGCATAGTATAAAAAAATAATTTAACGACGTCGTATCGTATCGTATGTACACAGTATAAATAAAACCTTCAGCCAATAGAATTAGAATAGCAAAAAGAGAAAATTAAATGATTGTATCTACGACTCAAGACGGAACAACGAACGATGGAAATATCACCACCGATAGTAGAGGTCGTCCTAAGCAAAAGATTTATAATATATAAATGCCATCTCCATTGGAAATTTTTTGAAGCCAAAAGGACTAGTGTGTTTCGACGTCTCATCTCGATGATTGGTTCAGCAATAGAGGTAATTTTATGGCATTTTGTAAAAAAAAAGATATGTAGTTAGCTTGCTGCTTAGATTATTTTAGTCGCACTAAAGTTGTATATTGCATGTGGAAAAAATAACAAAAAAAAAATCGGGGGCAGCTACTCCAAAGAATCTTGACCCCCCCTTCCTTAATTTCCTGCGTTCGTGTAAAACTAAGAATTGAAAGTTAAACACTCTGATATAACCGGAAGAAAGGATATTTTATTTGCTGAATGAAATGGCCTTTTATAAGCCTTTTACAAATGAAAGAATCCCATGATTTACTAACCAAATCACAGGCAACAAATCAAGCTTAAAACAAGGAACAAATCTCGAGCTACTATTGACTTGGTTTACCAACAGAAAACAAAACAAACTCCTAATTAAACTCAAATTATTCTTAACTTATTCAACATATCCTCCCCTAAACTAGTTGCACTCATGCAACTAATTTACTTCTGCCAAAGAACACATGCCCAACAAACCTCGCAGCTTCTCGAATGCGTCCAGCTTTAATGGCTTCGTCATGATGTCTGCTAACTGATCTTCAGTGTGGCATTTAACTAACTCCAAAATTCCGTCATTTGACAATTCACGAAGAAAATGAAATCGAACCTGAATGCGCTTACTTTTTCCATGTAATACTGGATTCTTGGACAACTTAATTGTTGAAGAATTATCACAATACACAAATGATCTTCCTCGTGTATACTCCCAAGTTCGTCAAGAACATTTCGAGTCCAGACCACCCGACAAGCACAATAAGCAAGCAAAGAACATACTCCGCCTCTGTTGTGGACAAAGTAACTATTGGATGCTTCTTGGAGGCCCATGAAACGGCTCCTGTTCCCATCAAAAACATAGCAGATATGATTTTACCGTCGGCTTGGTCCCCGCATAATCACTATCAAGAAGACTTCAAGCTTCTTTTTTACCATCTCGTCAATAGAGAATGCCAAAATCAGTTGTTCCACTCAAATAGCGAAAGATTCTTTTCACCGATTGCATATGTAGCTCAGTAGGACAACTCATAAATCGTCTAATTGATCCAAGCACAAACATAAGATCATGACGAGTTGCCCCAAGGTACATCAAACTCCCTACTGCTTGCTTGTACTCGGTGACATCAACCTTCACCTCATCTTTGTCTTTAATTAATCTACTCCCAAACACAATAGGATTTTTAGAAGGTTTGCACTTCTCCATGCCAAAGCACAGCAGTACCTCCCTTACATATTTCTTTTGACAAATATGAATCCCCATATCATTCTGAGTCACCTCAACTCCAAGAAAATAGTGTAACTTCCCTAAGTCAGTCATATCAAATTCTCTCTCCATTGATTCTTTAAATGACTTAAACATATGCTCATTACCACCTGTATATATCAAGTCATCCGCATAGAGACTTACAATAAGAATATTACCTTCATCATGTTTTACGAACAAGGTGTGCTCGTAGGGACATCTCTTAAAGCCTTATTTGATAAAATAGGCTTCAATACGGCCGTACTCAAGCTCCTGAGCTTGCTTTAACCCGTATAATTCTTTCTTCGACTTGAATACTTTAGCTTCATCACCAACTTTATTGTTAAAAACATGGGTGGACTCGTGTAGGTGCAAGGTGGTCAATCGGCCTCGCTTGACTCTTTTTTTTTTTAACGACGTCGTATCGTAACGTATATGCATAGTATAAAAAAATAAATTAACGACGTCGTATCATATCGTATGTACACAGTATAAATAAAACCTTTAGCCAATAGAATTAGAATAGCAAAAAGAGAAAATTAAATGATTGTATCTACGACTCAAGACGGAACAACGAACGATGGAAATATCACCACCGATAGTAGAGGCTGTGCGGTTGCAGCATTTATAATATATAAATGCCATCTCCATTGGAAATTTTTTGAAGCCAAAAGGACTAGTGTGTTTGATCGTCTCATTCAGATGATTGGTTCAAAGAATAGAGGTAATTTTATGGCATTTTGTAAAAAAAGATATGTAGTTAGCTTTTGTCGCTTTTAGATTATTTTAGTCGCACTAAAGTTGTATATTGCATGTGGAAAAATAACAAAAAATCGGGGGCCTACTCTAAAGAATCTTGACCCCCCCCTTCCTTAATTTCCTGCGTTCGTGTAAAACTAAGAATTGAAAGTTAAACACTCTGATATAACCGGAAGAAAGGATATTTTATTTGCTGAATGAAATGGCCTTTTATAAGCCTTTTACAAATGAAAGAATCCCATGATTTACTAACCAAATCACAAGCAACAAATCAAGCTAAAAACAAGGAACAAATCTCGAGCTACTATTGACTTGGTTTACCAACAGAAAACAAAACAAACTCCTAATTAAACTCAAATTATTCTTAACTTATTCAACATATCCTCCCCTAAACTAGTTGCACTCATGCAACTAATTTACTTCTGCCAAAGAACACATGCCCAACAAACCTCGCAGCTTCTCGAATGCGTCCAGCTTTAATGGCTTCGTCATGATGTCTGCTAACTGATCTTCAGTGTGGCATTTAACTAACTCCAAAATTCCGTCATTTGACAACGAAGAAAATGAAATCGAACCTGAATGTGCTTACTTTTTCCATGGAATACTGGATTCTTGGACAACTTAATTGTTGAAGAATTATCACAATACACAACAGTCTTCCTCGTGTATACTCCCAAGTTCGTCAAGAACATTTCGAGTCCGCACCACCCGACAAGCACAATAAGCAAGCAAAGAACATACTCCGCCTCTGTCAGGAACAAAGTAACTATTGGATGCTTCTTGGAGGCCCATGAAACGGCTCCTTTACCATCAAAAACATAGCCGCATGTGCTTTTTTACCGTCGGCTTCGCTGGTCCTCTGCATAATCACTATCAAAGAAGACTTCAAGCTTCTTTTTACCATCTCGTCAATAGAGAATGCCAAAATCAGTTGTTCCACTCAAATAGCGAAAGATTCTTTTCACCGATTGCATATGTAGCTCAGTAGGACAACTCATAAATCGTCTAATTAATCCAAGCACAACCATAAGATCATGACGAGTTGCCCCGAGGTACATCAAACTCCCTATCGTTGCTTGTACTCGGTGACATCAACCTTCACCTCATCTTTGTCTTTAATTAATCTACTCCCAGCACAATAGGATTTTTAGAAGGTTTGCACTTCTCCATGCCAAAGCACAAAGAAGCATTCTCCCTTGCATATTTCTTTTGACAAATATGAATCCCTATATCATTCCGAGTCACCTCAACTCCAAGAAAATAGTGTAACTTCCCTAAGTCACCATATCAAATTCTCTCTCCATTGATTCTTTAAATGACTTAAACATATGCTCATTACCACCTGTATATATCAAGTCATCCGCATAGAGACTTACAATAAGAATATTACCTTTATCATGCTTTACGAACAAGGTGTGCTCATAGGGACATCTCTTAAAGCCTTATTTGATAAAATAGGCTTCAATATTGGCCGTACCAAGCTCTGAGCTTGCTTTAACTCCGTATAATTCTTTCTTCACCTTGAATACTTTAGCTTCATCACCAACTTTATTGTTAAAAACATGGGTGGACTCAGTGTAGGTGAAAGCAGTGGTCAATCGGCCCTCGCTCGACTCTTTTATTTTTTAACGACGTCGTATCGTATCGTATACGCATAGTATAAAAATAGAATTTAACGACGTCGTATCGTATCGTATGTACACAGTATAAATAAAACCTTCAGCCAATAGAATTAGAATAGCAAAAAGAGAAAATTAAATAATTGTATCTACGACTCAAGACGGAACAACGAACGATGGAAATATCACCACCGATAGTAGAGGCTGTGCGGTTGCAGCATTTATAATATATAAATGACATCTCCATTGGAAATTTTTGAAGCCAAAAGGACTAGTGTGTTTGATCGTCTCATTCGGATGATTGGTTCGAAGAATAGAGGTAATTTTATGGCATTTTGTAAAAAAGATATGTAGTTAGCTTGTCGCTTAGATTATTTTAGTCGAACTAAAGTTGTATATTGCATGTGGAAAAAATAACAAAAAAGAAATCGGGGGCAGCTACTCCAAAGAATCTTGACCCCCCCCCCTTCCTTAATTTCCTGCGTTCGTGTAAAACTAAGAATTGAAAGTTAAACACTCGATATAACCTAAGAAAGGATATTTTATTTGCTGAATGAAATGGCCTTTTATAAGCCTTTTACGAATGAAAGAATCCCATGATTTACTAACCAAATCACAGGCAACAAATCAAGCTTAAAACAAGGAACAAATCTCGAGCTACTATTGACTTGGTTTACCAACAGAAAACAAAACAAACTCCTAATTAAACTCAAATTATTCTTAACTTATTCAACATATCCTCCTTTAAACTAGTTGCACTCATGCAACTAATTTACTTCTGCCAAAGAACACATGCCCAACAAACCTCGCAGCTTCTCGAATGCGTCCAGCTTTAATGGCTTCGTCATGATGTCTGCTAACTGATCTTCAGTGTGGCATTTAACTAACTCCAAAATTCCGTCATTTGACAACGAAGAAAATGAAATCGAACCTGAATGTGCTTACTTTTTCCATGGAATACTGGATTCTTGGACAACTTAATTGTTGAAGAATTATCACAATACACAACAGTCTTCCCCTCGTGTATACTCCCAAGTTCGTCAAGAACATTTCGAGTCCAGACCACCTAACAAGCACAATAAGCAGCAGCAACATACTCCGCCTCTGTTGTGGACAAAGTAACTATTGGATGCTTCTTGAAGGCCCATGAAACGGCTCATGTTCCCATCAAAAAAACATAGCCAGATGTGCTTTTACTGTCGGCTTGGTCCCCTGCATAATCACTATCAGTAAAGACTTCAAGCTTCTTTTTACCATCTCGTCAATAGAGAATGCCAAAATCAGTTGTTCCACTCAAATAGCGAAAGATTCTTTTCACCGATTGCATATGTAGCTCAAGAGACAACTCATAAATCGTCTAATTAATCCAAGCACAAACATAAGCTCATGACGAGTTGCCCCGAGGTACATCAAACTCCCTACTGCTTGCTTGTACTCGGTGACATCAACCTTCACCTCATCTTTGTCTTTAATTAATCTACTCCTGTGCACATTAGGATTTTTAGAAGGTTTGCACTTCTCCATGCCAAAGCACAGCAGTACCTCCCTTGCATATTTCTTTTGACAAATATGAATCCCCATATCATTCTGAGTCACCTCAACTCCAAGAAAATAGTGTAACTTCCCTAAGTCAGTCATATCAAATTCTCTCTCCATTGATTCTTTAAATGACTTAAACATATGCTCATTACCACCTGTATATATCAAGTCATCCGCATAGAGACTTACAATAAGAATATTACCTTCATCATGTTTTACGAACAAGGTGTGCTCGTAGGGACATCTCTTAAAGCCTTATTTGATAAAATAGGCTTCAATACGGCTGTACCAAGCTCTCGGAGCTTGCTTTAACCCGTATAATTCTTTCTTCAGCTTAAATACTTTAGCTTCATCACCAACTTTATTGTTAAAAACATGGGTGGACCTGTGTAGGTGCAAGCAGGGTCAACTGGCCCTGCTTGACTCTTTTTTTTTTAATGACGTCGTATCGTATCGTATATGCATAGTATAAAAAAATAATTTAACGACGTCGTATCGTATCGTATGTACACAGTATAAATAAAACCTTTAGCCAATAGAATTAGAATAGCAAAAAGAGAAAATTAAATGATTGTATCTACGACTCAAGACGGAACAACGAACGATGGAAATATCACCACCGATAGTAGAGGCTGTGCGGTTGCAGCATTTATAATATATAAATGCCATCTCCATTGGAAATTTTTTGAAGCCAAAAGGACTAGTGTGTTTGATCGTCTCATTCAGATGATTGGTTTAGCAATAGAGGTAATTTTATGGCATTTTGTAAAAAAAAAGATATGTAGTTAGCTTGCTACTTAGATTATTTTAGTCGCACTAAAGTTGTATATTGCATGTGGAAAAAATAACAAAAAAAAATCGGGGGCAGCTACTCCAAAGAATCTTGACCCCCCCTTCCTAAATTTCCTGCGTTCGTGTAAAACTAAGAATTGAAAGTTAAACACTCTGATATAACCGGAAGAAAGGATATTTTATTTGCTGAATGAAATGGCCTTTTATAAGCCTTTTACAAATGAAAGAATCCCATGATTTACTAACCAAATCACAGGCAACAAATCAAGCTAAAAACAAGGAACAAATCTCGAGCTACTATTGACTTGGTTTACCAACAGAAAACAAAACAAACTCCTAATTAAACTCAAATTATTCTTAACTTATTCAACATATCCTCCCCTAAACTAGTTGCACTCATGCAACTAATTTACTTCTGCCAAAGAACACATGCCCAACAAACCTCGCAGCTTCTCGAATGCGTCCAGCTTTAATGGCTTCGTCATGATGTCTGCTAACTGATCTTCAGTGTGGCATTTAACTAACTCCAAAATTCTGTCATTTGACAATTCACGAAGAAAATGAAATCGAACCTGAATGTGCTTACTTTTTCCATGGAATACTGGATTCTTGGACAACTTAATTGTTGAAGAATTATCACAATACACAACAGTCTTCCCCTCGTGTATACTCCCAAGTTCGTCAAGAACATTTCGAGTCCAGACCACCTGACAAGCACAATAAGCAGCAGCAACATACTCTGCCTCTGTTGTGGACAAAGTAACTATTGGATGCTTCTTGGAGGCCCATGAAACGGCTCTTGTTACCTTCAAAAAAACATAGCCAGATGTGCTTTTACTGTCGGCTTGGTCCCCTGCATAATCACTATCAGTAAAGACTTCAAGCTTCTTTTTACCATCTCGTCAATAGAGAATGCCAAAATCAGTTGTTCCACTCAAATAGCGAAAGATTCCTTTCATCGATTGCATATGTAGCTCAGTAGGACAACTCATAAATCATCTAATTAATCCAAGCACAAACATAAGATCATGACGAGTTGCCCCGAGGTACATCAAACTCCCTACTGCTTGCTTGTACTCGGTGACATCAACCTTCACCTCATCTTTGTCTTTAATTAATCTACTCCCAAGCACAATAGGATTTTTAGAAGGTTTGCACTTCTCCATGCCAAAGCACAGCAGTACCTCCCTTGCATATTTCTTTTGACAAATATGAATCCCCATATCATTCTGAGTCACCTCAACTCCAAGAAAATAGTGTAACTTCCCTAAGTCAGTCATATCAAATTCTCTCTCCATTGATTCTTTAAATGACTTAAACATATGCTCATTACCACCTGTATATATCAAGTCATCCGCATAGAGACTTACAATAAGAATATTACCTTCATCATGTTTTACGAACAAGGTGTGCTCGTAGGGACATCTCTTAAAGCCTTATTTGATAAAATAGGCTTCAATACGGCTGTACCAAGCTCTCGGAGCTTGCTTTAACCCGTATAATTCTTTCTTCAGCTTGAATACTTTAGCTTCATCACCAACTTTATTGTTAAAAACATGGGTGGACCTAGAGAGGTGCAAGGGTCAACTGGCCCTGCTTGACTCTTTGTTTTTTTAACGACGTCGTATCGTATCGTATATGCATAGTATAAAAAAATAATTTAACGACGTCGTATCGTATCGTATGTACACAGTATAAATAAAACCTTTAGCCAATAGAATTAGAATAGCAAAAAGAGAAAATTAAATGATTGTATCTACGACTCAAGACGAAACAACGAACGATTGAAATATCACCACCGATAGTAGAGGTCATGCGGTTGCGGCATTTATAATATATAAATGCCATCTCCATTGGAAATTTTTTGAAGCCAAAAGGACTAGTGTGTTTGATCGTCTCATTCGGATGATTGGTTCGGCAATAGAGGTAATTTTATGGCATTTTGTAAAAAAAAAAAAGATATGTAGTTAGCTTCTTTGCTTAGATTATTTTAGTCGCACTAAAGTTGTATATTGCATGTGGAAAAATAACAAAAAAAATCGGGGGCAGCTACTCCAAATAATCTTGACCCCCCCTTCCTTAATTTCCTGCCTTCGTGTAAAACTAAGAATTGAAAGTTAAACACTCTGATATAACCGGAAGAAAGGATATTTTATTTGCTGAATGAAATGGCCTTTTATAAGCCTTTTACAAATGAAAGAATCCCATGATTTACTAACCAAATCACAGGCAACAAATCAAGCTAAAAACAAGGAACAAATCTCGAGCTACTATTGACTTGGTTTACCAACGTAAAAACAAAACAAACTCCTAATTAAACTCAAATTATTCTTAACTTATTCAACATATCCTCCCCTAAACTAGTTGCACTCATGCAACTAATTTACTTCTGCCAAAGAACACATGCCCAACAAACCTCGCAGCTTCTCGAATGCGTCCAGCTTTAATGGCTTCGTCATGATGTCTGCTAACTGATCTTCAGTGTGGCATTTAACTAACTCCAAAATTCCGTCATTTGACAATTCACGAAGAAAATGAAATCGAACCTGAATGCGCTTACTTTTTCCATGTAATACTGGATTCTTGGACAACTTAATTGTTGAAGAATTATCACAATACACAACAGTCTTCCCCTCGTGTATACTCCCAAGTTCGTCAAGAACATTTCGAGTCCAGACCACCTGACAAGCACAATAAGCGGCAGAACATACTCCGCCTCTGTTGTGGACAAAGTAACTATTGGATGCTTCTTGGAGGCCCGTGAAACGGCTCCTGTTCCCATCAAAAAACATAGCCGGATGTGCTTTTACCGTCGGCTTGGTCCCCGCATAATCACTATCGAGAAGACTTCAAGCTTCTTTTTACCATCTCGTCAATAGAGAATGCCAAAATCGGTTGTTCCACTCAAATAGCGAAAGATTCTTTTCACCGATTGCATATGTAGCTCAGTAGGACAACTCATAAATCGTCTAATTAATCCAAGCACAAACATAAGATCATGACGAGTTGCCCCGAGGTACATCAAACTCCCTACTGCTTGCTTGTACTCGGTGACATCAACCTTCACCTCATCTTTGTCTTTAATTAATCTACTCCCAGGCACAATAGGATTTTTAGAAGGTTTGCACTTCTCCATGCCAAAGCACAGCAGTACCTCCCTTGCATATTTCTTTTGACAAATATGAATCCCCATATCATTCTGAGTCACCTCAACTCCAAGAAAATAGTGTAACTTCCCTAAGTCAGTCATATCAAATTCTCTCTCCATTGATTCTTTAAATGACTTAAACATATGCTCATTACCACCTGTATATATCAAGTCATCCGCATAGAGACTTACAATAAGAATATTACCTTCATCATGTTTTACGAACAAGGTGTGCTCGTAGGGACATCTCTTAAAGCCTTATTTGATAAAATAGGCTTCAATACGGCTGTACCAAGCTCTCGGAGCTTGCTTTAACCCGTATAATTCTTTCTTCAGCTTGAATACTTTAGCTTCATCACCAACTTTAACATAACCTTGAGGTTGATCCACATAAACTTCTTCTTTCAGATCACCTTGCAAGAAAGAACTTTTTACATCTACTTGGTACACACACCACCCATTTTGCGCAGCAAGAGCTATAACCATGCGTATAGTGTCCCATCTAGCTTCCGGAGCAAAGACTTCAATGTAGTCCACTCCATATTGCTGAGAATACCCCTTTGCAACAAGTCTCGCTTTATACTTCTCCACCTCTCCATTCTCATTTGTCTTTATCTTGTATATCCATTTCAGTCCCACCGTTTTGCTCCTGCTGGCAACATTGTCATCTCCCAGGTATTGTTTCTTTCAATCGCCTCCATCTCTTTGTCCATTGCACTTTTCCATTTGTCACTAAGAATAGCTTCTTCAAAAGTTGTTAGCTCAGAATAAGAAGGTTCTGAAACATAATTTTGGAGCACCTCTTCTTCAGACAAGCCTTCTCCAGTTTCGTAATCTCCCATCCAGGCTGGTGCTCTCCGAATCCTCCCCTCATCTTGAGCTTCTTCTGAATTTGAACTTGAAGATGCTCGAGATGCTGAGCTAAGAATTAGACTTGAGTTACTAAGTTGTCCACCCTCATCGGCATCATTAATTTCTTCATTTTCACTTGCCTCCTTTTATTCTTCATTTTCACACCAGTCTAAAACATCTAAAACCTTTTCTTCCTGACTTCTCTCCCAATCCCACTGTTCATATTCTTCAAATAACACATCTCTGCTAATTATAATTTTCTTTTCAATTGGGTCATACAGCCTATATGCCTTAGACTCCTCACTCACCCCAAAAACACACACATTTCACACTTTTCTCATCAAGTTTCTTCCTTTTGGCAGCAGGAACTTGTGCATGTGCAACACATCCAAATACTCTGAAATAATGTACAGATGGTCTTACCCCACTCCATGCTTCTTCAGGGGTTATAGCTTGTACCGCTGAAGTAGGACTTCTATTTAAAACGTGTATAGCCCAATTCACAGCTTCAGGCCAAAAAAATCTTTGGCACCTCTTTCCCGACCAGCATGCTTCGAACAACATTCATAATTGTCCAGTTCTTTCTCTCTGCCACCCCATTTTGCTATGGGGTATATGCTGCTGTCAACTGCCTACGAATACCATTAGTAACACAAAAATCTTTGAACTCTTGAGAATTAAATTCTCCGCCCCTATTTGTTCGCAGACACTTAATAAAGCATCCACTTTTCTTTTCAACTAAGGCTTTGAAATTTTTAAAACTAACAAAAGCCTGTGACTTTTCAGAAAAAATATAAACCCAACATTTGCATGTCAAATCATCTATGAAAGTAATGATGTACCTTTAGTTGCTACTTGACTCCGGAGAGATTGGACCACAAATGTCGGAGTGGATGAATTGCAACCGTTGTATCGCTCTCCACGTACTCTTCTTTGGAATTTCCCCCCTCTGTTGCTTTCCCATCACACATTCTCGACACAACTTTGTAGGGATTTTGATCTCAGGTAAACCAATAACCATCTTCTCAAGCTGCAACGTTTGAATTCCTTTGAAACCAAGATACCCATAACGGTTGTGCCATAAATAAGTAGCATCCTCTGTAGTAGTCTTAAAACAAGTAGACACCACAGATGGAAAAGCATTTTCATTGAGTATAAACATGCGATTAGCATACATACTTGCTTGCAAAAATAGACCTCGGTGGGGATGATACACACGACATTCTCCATTTTGAATTAAGAATGTCAAACCTTTTCTTGGAGTTGTCCCATACTTAGAAGGTTATTCTTCAGCTCCAGAATAAAATAAACACCAGTAATAACATGTGTAACTCCATTAAATTGCAACTGAATGTTACCTTTTCCCATAACCATCTTCTAGAGTTGTTTCACATCTTCACTTGATGTCGGTACTGCTCATCCAAATCAGTAAACCATCTCTTGTCCCCACTCATATGATTACTACACCCTGAGTCAATAAAACATACCTTCTCATGTGTAGCTTGGTTCATTTCGACATGAGCCATTAACACCATTTCTTCTGTCTCATCCACCTAGACATAGTTTGCATTATTTACCCAATCAGGACATTCATACTGAAAATGGCCCAACTTATGACACTTATAGCACTTGATTAGATATTTATTGAGGTTTCCTCTCCCACGTCCTTTTCCATGACCTCGATCCCCACCTCTACCTCTTCCTCGAGAGCTGCCTTCAGTTGTGATTTTCAAAGCCTGCTCTTCTTCCCTTTGACCAAGCATCCGTTGTTCTTGAACAAAAAGGCTGCTCTGTAGTTCATCAATTGTCATAGTACTAAGGTCATTTGATTGTTCGATTGAACACACAACATAATTGAATTTTTGTGTCATTGAACGAAGAATCTTCTCCACAATTGCTTGTTGCTCCATGGTCTCACCATTTGCTTTCATTTTAGTAGCAATGGTGAGGGTTCTTGCAAAGTAATCATCAACCCTCTCTCCTTCCTTCATGGACAGTAGTTCATACTCCTTTCGCAAAGCTTGCAGCTGTGATCTCTTTACTTTGGTGGATCCCTCATACTTCTGCTTCATCGAGTTCCAGATTGCCTTCGACGTCCTCTTGTCGAGAATGGTTTCCAAGATCTCCCTGTCAATTGCTTGGAACAGAAAGTTCTTCACCTTCAAATCCTTGAGCTTCGCCTCTTTGACGCTCTTTCTCTGTGCCTCATTTGCTGGTGAATTCCCAGTCGCTGCTACCGGAATCCCTTCCTCCACCAAATTCCACATCTCCTTGCTCCTCAAAAAAATTTCCATTAACATCGACCAATGATCATAATGCCCGTCATATCTTGGAATTGACGGCTGGATGTATTTATATGAGGTTGCCATACTCTACACACTCGGTGTTTGATCTCACAAGCACTCTTGTTTTCACTCACTCTCACCTTCCTACTAGGCCCTTTAGAGCTCTGATACCAGATTGTAAAACTAAGAATTGAAAGTTAAACACTCTGATATAACTGGAAGAAATGATATTTTATTTGCTGAATAAAATGGCCTTTTATAAGCCTTTTACAAATGAAAGAATCCCATGATTTACTAACCAAATCACAGGAAACAAATCAAGCTAAAAACAAGGAACAAATCTCGAGCTACTATTGACTTGGTTTACCAACAGAAAACAAAACAAACTCCTAATTAAACTCAAATTATTCTTAACTTATTCAACAGTTCGCCACTGGTTGAAAATACCGTTATGTTAACAATAAAAATATATATAAATCATTTTGGAACGGAGAGAGTAAAAGTTTAGAAACGGTAGAGAGGGAAAAAAATCACATACATTAAAGACCAATTACGGAAGAAATCATATTTAAGAACATAAAATGGCATTTTGGTATATTTCCTAGAAGAGTTTTCATCCATATCTGGCTCATAGTCATTGACACATTTGGGTAGTGTAATAATACGGGCACTTATACTGTTTTAACATCATCATTAACACACTTTTGAAGTGTAACACATTTGTGTAGGGTAAGTGGGGGTGCACTTAGTAATATTTTTTTAATTTTTATTTTTTATATGTCAACCTTAATTTTGGGGGTTCACAGCCACCCATTTGAGTGTTCTGTGTCCGCCCCTGATTTACACTCAATAACCTGCGTTGACATTTTTTAACGCTAGTAACGACACTTTTTAACATCTAACACATATACTCCCTCCGTCCCAGTTTAGTGTGGACTTATTTCCCTTTTGATTGGTCCCAGATTAGTGTGAACTAGGGGTGTTTACGGTCCGAATTGGTTCGAATTTTATCAAAATTTCAAAAAAACAGGACCAGACCAATGGTTCGGTTCTGCCTAAATTCAGGACCAGAATCAGACCATTACATTACAGGACCGGTCACATTGGTCTGGTTCCAATGGTTTGGTCCATGTCCGGTTCCATCGGTTTCACAAGTTACACTACTATATATTTTTTCTAAAGATAAAACATGCAACAACTATTTTTTTCATGAAACCAAAATATAGGACGATTACATAAACAAAGTTCAAATAAAAATATTCAGACAAACAACAAATTAATTGAAATAGAGGAACAAAGTTCAAATAAAAAATATAGGATGATTAAATTACATAAAATCCGGACTGAGAAAATAAATATGATTTAGATCCTAATAACTAAATTCAGATACAAAAATTGTAAGAAAATTGAAAATACGAGTAGATTGGAGGTAGAGACTGAGAAAATAACATCAAAATCTCATTAAATCATTACCTTTTATTGGAGATTTGAGAGGCAAAATAACAGGTAATGATGTTCTGCAATCTCGCACGAAAAAACAGATCTGCGTCGTAGATTAATTACTTCCGTTACAGTTGCGCCGTCGGTAGAGATCGATGGTGGTGCCGTGGTTGGACAGCTGAGTCGAAATCAGGGCGTCGCCATGGAAAATCAATTTGATTTCTAGGGTTGAGAATTGAGATGAGAGAAAGACGAGAGAGGGGAAAAGCGTAGAGAGAGAGGGATAGAAAACCAAACAGCGAAAATGAAAGAGATATGATAGGGTTAGGGTTTTTGTAAACTTGTAATGTCGCTGGATGGATAAGGTCACAGCAAAATTATTTTATTTTTTTTAGAAATTAGGAATTTGAAATTATGAATAAATAAATAAGTATATATACATTATACATAATATATACATAATCGGTCCGGTCCAGGACCATATATATTTTTTCAAAAACCAGGATCAATTCAAATAATCGGTTTCATATAAATTTGGGACCAGAACCAAACCAATTCTATTGGATTGGTCCAGTTTTCATTGGTCTGGTCCGGTTCTATCTGTCTGATTCGATCCGTCGATTTTTTTGTTCAGCCATATCCACTCATTCTCTCTCCTATTTAATTTTTCATACTCACAAACATCAGGCCCGTCTCAATAATTTTAGGGACCATGTGCTTAAATGTGAAAAATGGGCTCTTATTATTTAAAAAACTAACATAATTTACATATAATATCTAAATACTTTTATAACAGTTAATTTTTTACAAAATTAATTTCTAACTTCGTTAAGAATTTAAAACTCTAGAGGTTTAAAAATATTTTCAAAAATTTTGAAGGACTAAAGGAATAAAAGTACACAAAATGGGGCCTTTGTGAAAATGGGGCCCTGTGCAAGAGAGCCGCTTGCACAGGGTGAAAGCCGGCCCTGACAAACACCTCATCCACCTATTTCTGTCTCCTACTTTTTCTTAATTCTTGTGCCACAATTTTTGGTCCACACTAAACTGGGATGTAGGGGTGGCTTGGTAGGTATACCAATTGTATTCTGCTTATACTGTGTACCTACCAAGTTTAACTTGGTACACAAAAATCTATACCAGTACCAACCGACTAAGTCGGTATACCAACTAAGTTGGTACGGTAGGTACTCGTTTGCTACGGTTGGTACTAGACTCTACCAAATGTATATATAAAAATAACACTTTTTCTATTAAGACCAAATAAATATAATAATTGGTACGGTGGATACTCGATTGATAAAAAAAAATATACTCCTCCATCCTCCCATGAAACAAGAAAGCATTTTTATCAAAAAAAAATCAGGGTCAGTATTTTCAAGAACTTATTACAATAAAAATCAACAGAATGTGAAAAGAAAGGAGAAAGTCGAGGCAACCCTCATTATGTGGAACAGCAGCACATTGAATCGAGTAGCAATTTTCTAGAACTCATCTTGATCTAATCTTTCGTTGTGACAGAAAACGTGAAATTAACCGGAATCAATAAAAGAACAATGTCTAACAAAACATATACTCCCTCTGTCCCGATAAATGCTTCACCATTTTGACCCGGCACGCAAATTAAGAAAATTGGTAAGTGGAGAAAATGTTGTGAGTGTAATAGTAAAATAGGAGAGAGAACGAGTTGAGGAAATAGTAAATTTGAAAAATGTTGTGAGTGTAAAAGTAAAATAGGAGAGAGAATGAGTGGGTGGAATAATAAAGATTCTTTGCCATTTTAGAAAAGATGAAGCTTCTAACGGGACGCCCTTTTAGGAAATTGGTGAAGCATTTATTGGGACGGAGGGAGTATACATAACAAGATCTAAATGTTAACCTTGTAAGATTTTGCACAATTGAGAAAGTGTATAGCAAGTAGAAGAAAACTGCAGAATATATGTACCGCACATGTATTGAATAAGCGCTTAGGTATGAAAGAAATTTGGACTTGAACTTGGACTTGGGATTGGGATTGGGTGCTGCAAAAGAAGAGAGATGTCTCACCATTATCAGAAATGAATGCACCAAACCTTCAGAGGTAGTGTACCCTTAAAAAAGAAAAATGATTCAACTGTACGATATAGAGCCCTGTTTATGTCGCATTAATATATATATATATATATATATATATATATATACTGAGCCGTTCTATTACGGTCCATCCGTACGGATTTGGAAGTAAAAATTAACGCCGACTTAAACATAATTTAACGCAGGCTTAAAAAAAAGAGAAAGATTAACGCTACTGCTTCTTTTCCCCTGAAATCCGTTCGTCGTCCCCGTCTTATGCTCTCTTCAACCTCTCTCTCTCTCTCTTCTTCGTCTTTCTTCTCGACAAGATCCAACAAGTTTCTCGGCCTCACAAATACCACCACTGCCATGAATTTCTCGACAAGATCCGACAGAATTCCACCGGAGTTTATCGCTGTTGTTCTTCAATTTGTTGATTTTTGATGGCAGTGAAGATTATGATATTCAAATTGATTGAATTTTCAACTGAATTTGTGTAAAAGAAATCCCAAATTCAGTGAAGATTATGAAATTCACCCTTTATTTTTTCTTTGATTTTAGGTCAATGTGAATTGAGATTTTCTCAAAAATCCGATTTCCCTATTGTATTTATTTATTCAGTTGTGTAGGATTACAGTTATGGTTTATTACTTGGGGATTGATTATATCTTCATTTTTTCAAATTATAGCATGGCACCATTCCAAGAATGGCTATGACTCGAAGGGTTCATCCACTGGCTTCCTTAACTCCTTATCAGTGCATACTATAATCTGTGCTTCTAGATTTGAGGCTTGATTAGGAATTAGAGTCTATGTAAGAAATGTTGGTGGTTATATTTCCTTCATTGTTAGGCTTGTAAATCTTCTCTTTATTTAAGTTTACCTAAATCCCTTCGGTAAGTTTGCAGCAAGTCTGTTCATGTGCTAAATTGTTGGAATGGTGCCATGCTATATTTTGAAAAAATGAAGAGCCACAGCAGAAGTTGTTGGTGCAGACAACCAAGTTTTGATATCTGTTGTTCAGCAAATTTTTAGTGCTGGTGGAAAGCGGATGAGGCCAGCTTTGGTTTTCTTAGCATCAAGAGCCACTTTAGAAGTTGCAAATTTGGTATATTGGTTTTTGTGTATAAGATGTATAAGGATAAAGATAGATATATGTGCCTCATTCACAATTGTAATAGTTTAGATTTGAGGTTTAGGCTCCAATTCACAATGGTGATTGGTTGTCCCCCTCATGTATATTTCTATAGTTTTGGTGATTAATAAAATTTACAGGTTCCGTTGGAAAAAAACAATTGTTAGCAACCTTCAACTGAGTAAGAAATCGATACAGACCTCTGTACCCAAACGTTCAAAAGCCATCTCTATATACACGATACAAAAGTTTTTAACCATTGGAGCAGAATTAGCTTCCATATCCAACCTCCATAGATCTTCTAAGGGTAAACCAATCTCTTGCTGATGTTTCACTCTCTTGTTCACATGGCTCAGGATCTCAATGACCTACCAAAAGAACATGTAATGCTACTCCTTGAGCTAAAATAACCAACAGATTTTCAACAAATATCTCAAGTGTACAAGCGGAAATGTGATAAAGCTGGTATCAAATGTGTCTATACATTACTGATTGAAACGTATGTGTTGCATCAGATCCATGTTCCAGAAGATTTAGCATTTCTAACTTAGTTGACTTGGAAAATGAAGTTTTCACAGGGAAATGATCAAGATATTGGATTTTGTCACAACGACTTGCAATATGCCAACATAATGATTGATGAAAAAACGAGAAAAATCACATTCATCGTGAGTATTCTGATGAGTACAGTATATATTAACGTACCATCTGTGCCTAGAGGTACTTGTATTGCTATGGTTAAAGGAATTGATTTGTTGAATTTACAGGATTATGAGTACGCCAGTTACGGTCCGATTGCTCATGACTTTGCTGGGTCTTGATCAGTAATAATCATCTTCGGAGCATCACCGGGCATACTTTCCAAAAATTGATTAAATAGCCAAATGAAATCATCAACGCTCTCGTGATTCAAAAAACCACAACCAAAAATTATTGTTTGACCGTGATTGTTAACCCCCATAATTGGTGCAAAAATTAAACCATACCTATTCATATTATAAGTAGTATCAAATATTAAAACATCACCAAAAAACTTGTAAGCTCGCCTTGATGTAGAATCGGACCAAAAACACCGGGTTATCTTCTGTTCTTCATCGGCCTCAATTTTAAAAGTAAATGATGGATTCCTGGCTTGTTCCAATTTCAAGTACTCATGGAACATCTCACCATCGTGTCCCTTCGTATCAACACGCATATCCCTTTGATGATTATACAAATCTCTCTGTGTACACCCAATATTTTCTAAACCTCCACATTGCACTCCAAGAAAACCAAATTGTTGATGTTGTGGTATATTCACCATAGACATCTGCTTTGCTAAAGACTTTGTTGCAGCTGAAACTTTACGATGAGACCTTAAAAGGTGAACCTTACTTGGTGATGATAACCGGTGGCTATGCCCCTCTTTAAAAACTGTAACAATATATTTATCGGAGGAGTTTGATCTTAAAACAGCAAGTTTTGCTTTACAATCCTCACCTATACTTCCCCGACGCCTTTTCTTTCCAACTTCAACAACTCTTGAAGATTTTCCTTCTTTATAACAAACAAACTCCTTCCTCCTTATCATGTCACTTTCTTTCTCTTTCTTAGTAGTCCAAGCACGTATACTAAACCCAGTCGCTTTAGCATAAGCATTATAGAATGCGAAAGCATCTTCTACTGTCTCAAATTCTTGTCCTCTTTTTGGACTCAACTCATCTGATACTTGAGGAGTATACGTACAATTATCTTCTCCGGATTCTAACTCTATATTAACATCATTATTCAAATTTTCCGAGCTTTTCCCATCTCCATTGTCCAAGTTTTTCATTTTTACACAACTCTACCCTGGTAAAGAAATATAAATTCTGAACACATTGGTATGGACAACATATACTATCACGAATTTAGAAAAAAAAAACATTTAAAGACAATTTTTGAAATTTTATATATTGGGTTACAATGATTTTTTTTTTTTTTTTGGAAGATCATCATTGAACAGGCAAACAGGGTATTTGATTTCGGTGAAAGTGGTTACAACGGCAAACAGAGTTTTTGATTTTGGAAATTGCAAACAGGGTATTTGGAAATTAATTTTGGAAAATCATCATTGAACAGGCAAACAGAGAATTTGGTTACAACGAAAATATCATACAATGGAAAAGAGAGTGAAAGCTTAAAGAACTTACCCAACTGACCAACTGAGAAGGGAGAATCACACCTGAGAGAAACGGCAAACAGGGTATTTGATTTCGGTGAAATTGATTCTTAGATTTTCAAATTGATTGAATTTGCTAACTAAATTTGTGTAGAATTCGCACCCAAATAGAATTCGCAGGAAGAAAAGAGCGCCAGGGATTCTGTTTGCGGTAGGAGAGAGAAGACGGCGTTAGCAGCGTTAATTTTTTCCCAAATACCGTACGCTCCAGACCGTGTATATATATATATATATATATATATATATATATATATATATATATATATATATATATATATATATATATATATATGAAAATTAATATTTAAAAAAAATTATAATTGGTATTCGGTACACCAACCAATTTAAATATATGTACCGTGTACCAATCAATTATACATAATTGGTACGGTAGTACCGTACCAACATTTCGATATATCGATTTGTACGTACCAATTATAATTAGTACGATTGGTACACATGTTAGTTGGTATGGATTTAAAAATTTTGCCAGCTCTACTGGGATGGAGGGAGTATTTATTAACAAGTGTTGAAAGTGTTTGTTGAATGTCTACAAGTGTTAGTAAAAATGTTATAAATGTCAGTATGAACCACTGATACTTTATAACATTAACGTTGATACTTTGACAAATATATTTTGAAAAAATTCATGTTTTTTCTAAGTATTAGAAAACATTGGGTTTTCACTAAATCTTAACTATATACTCCCTCCGTCCCGGTCATCTTAGGAAAAAGTAAAAAGGAACGAGAATTAAGGAATATTATTATAGTATTAGGAGAGAGAATGAGTGGAAGAAGTGTTGTGAGTGTGAAAAATTAAATAGGAGAGAGAATGAGTGGGATGAATAGTTAGGAAAGAGAATGTTGTGAGTGTAAAAGTAAAGTAGGAGAGAGAATGAGTGGGGTAGAAAGAGTATAAAAATAATAAAAACTTTCTATTTTGGGATTTCTTAAAATTAGCGGGACGCCCAAAATAGAAACTTTTCTTAAGATCGGTGGGTCGGAGGGAGTATAAGGCGTTGATCATATCCACAACAATACTAATCAATTTCAAAATAAATGTCCAAGAAGTCAAAAAAATTCTAGATCAATATCAAGTTTTATTTTTTTCTTTTGCATTATTTTGTGACACGGGTTAATAAAAAAGAATTCTCACTCATATACTATATCCATCCCACTGTAAAAGAGACCAACTTCTTATTCATGAAAATTAAGAAAAAAAGTATTTTTATTGTCCGAAATTGCTCTTTAAAATTAATTAGTGTTTTAAAATTAATTAGTGTTAAAGGAATTGACTTAACATATTTATATGTTAAAAGACAAGGTTTGTCAATTCGCCCCCTCAAGTGTAGCCAGTGGCGGACTTATAGCATTTTTTAAGGGGTGCACAAATACACTATAAAACTTCGTGAAAAAATTAATGCCTAATATGATACTCAAACCCACAACCTTCAACTCTAAATTCTAGCATCTTAACCACAAAATCACACACATTATTTGATTAGGGGGTTCACTATCACCCTTTTAGCTTGTCTTGTGTCCGTCCCTGCGTGTAGTCGGGCTCTGCAAATGATTACAACGTGGACTTATTAATCAAATGAAGCTAGGCAAAATCGTGGTATATTGGGCATTCACGTGAACTTATTAGTCTAATATTAGATACATCTTTATTTAAGTATAGAATATTTGGTAGGACTCTTGTAATCTTAAGCCTATACGAGTATATTGTTTATACAACTAGTATTGCACCCATGCGTTACATAGTATAAGCAAAATTTTGTTATATTAACATATTTTGTTTAAATGATGTTATATAATTATAATATATAGTATTAATTATGAGTCCAAAATAATTTATAATAAAAAATTAAAACTAATGAAAGTATATATAGGTTATAATTATTTAACCAACACAATGAATATTATAATTTTTTGAAGCTTTTTGTATACACATATTTCGTGATGTAAGGAACTTCAGTGATTATTCCAATAGGAATTATTATTTAAAAATATTTTTCCTTAAATGATTTATTTTACTGGTTTGTTATTTTATTATTCATTATATAATTGTAAAATTGAAAATTTGGAATAGCAAGTGTATTTATGCATATTTGCTCAAATAAATATTTTTAAAATGTCCCTAAATCAAAAGTTTGATATTCATTTATTTTTTATTTTAAAAGGACAATTCATTTGAATTTGAAGTATTCGCTTTGAGAAAGAAGATAAAGATTTTTATTATTCACTTTTAAACATTTTATTTACGATAATAAAATAAATAGTGAAAGAAATTTAGTAAAAAAACGTTTAGAACAAAGTTTTTTATAAAAAAAAACAATTTTAAAACAAAAATTTCTTACATTGGAGTTCACTAAGAGACAAAGTAGTAATAATTAAAATAAAATCGTCTAATTAGTCAACGTATTTAGTAGCTTTATTATGACAAAAATTGTATCGACTTTTGGTATTTTTTATAATTTGTATAATTTTGATATAATTAAATAAACAAAAATCAAAATTAATAACTACAGTTAAAACTAATGTAACATTTATCCAATTTTTTAATGAAATAAAATCTAAAAAAATAAACCTTAAATCAACACGAAATAATGACTCTTTCGTCGAATGGTGCATGACACCATAAAGGGGTTTTTTTTTTTAGAAACGTGACGCCGGAAAGTTAGCAAAGTCTTTTATATATTAATATTTTCATCTATATAATGTGGGGTATCAATAAAACCAGTAAAATAGTAAATAAAATAAATATGGAATAATAAATTTCATTTATATAAAGTGGGTGATCAACAAAAAAGTTCAGTTATATACTCCCTCCATTCTATTATAAACTACACACTTATTATTTGTGAACAGTATAAATCGAGATACGAACATGGGCTTGCCCGAATTAGGCCCAAAGGGATTGGGCCATAAATATAATCCAATACACAAGTGTCAGGGCCGAGGAACATTTTCCTCGTATGCCAAGGAGCATCCATCTCGGCCTTATATCTTCATCATACTTGGTCCGTCGTACTCCGAGATACCACAAGTGACGAGTAGATAAAAGTTCTTACCTCGGCCAATCATCAAATGATGAGGAGACAAAATCATGCATCTCGGCTTATATTCAAATGCCGAGATAAAACATACTTGCTCCTCGGCGTTTCGGCTAGCAGATTACACAGTCCTTATCAAGCAAGGATTCTACAGTCATGATCCAATCAGGATTACAATTACCAACCCCAATTCAAGTCAAACAATGACTCCTTAACAGATATAATTCTCTTAGGATTATGTCTTATCTCTTTACAAGTTCACTTCAAACTGGATTCTATCAATCCATCCCTATAAATACAAGCCCTATGGCTCATTATTTGGTATGTTACTTTTTACAATACAGAAACTCTGTCAATTTAGTTTCTTACATACAAACCGTGAACTTACTCTCATGCCGGAGGGCCATTAGCCGGATCCGCCCCGGCTTAGTTTACGTGTTTTCTCTTATTTTCAGGCCTTGCAATCACCGGAGCATTCCTCGCTTGGATTTGGGCTGATTTGACGATTTTGGCATCATCAATTGGTTCCATTGCCGGGAAATCGATTCAAACACCCTTTGTTTGGCCTGAAAAAAGCTCGCTAAAAGCCAATTTTCTTGCCGGAAATCTGCTAGATTTGAACGGAAATTCTTGTTCCGTTTGGGCTCTGTTCTTGAGCCGCCGGATTCTGCAAAAATTCGGCCGGAATCTGCAAAATCGCATCGAAAGCGAATTTTTGGCCTGAATTTTTGTGTTGGAAAAATCGCAATTGGCAATTTGTTTGTGGTCAAAATTTGCCCTAATTTTGGCCAGAAATTTGGATCTATTGGAAATCGTGATTTTTGGTAAATTCGCTATTACAATTGTTGATTCGCAATGGACGGACAATTTACAAGTGTAACTGCTGAAGACCAAACCCAAGTGAATGGGGTTAACACAGGTGCCGAGGAGCTACCTCCTCCTCCTCCTCTACCTCAGCCAGAAGGTCCTCCTCCCCTCGCCATGACTCTTCGTTCTAAGGGTCAGGCGAATGCCGAGGGAGAGGGTGCTGAGCTTCCTCGTCCTACTCGTCCTCGTGGGAAGCAAGTGGGAAGGAAGAAGACAAAGAATGCTGACGCCGGTCAAGCGGGAGGAACTCAACCCGTTGACCGACGCTCTTTGCTACATAAACAAATGGAGACGTTGCAAAGGATGTATGAGACACAGGCTGCTCTTTTGCAATTAGACCCAGATCATTCCATGGCTGAATTCATGCTGCCATCTATGGGCAACCCTCTTGGAAGGGAGCAAGGTGAGCGACGAGCTCCTCCCCTCGATCCTCCCTTGCCCTCTAAACAGGCCCCCCGAGATTCCCCCCGTCCTCGGCATGACAATAAAAAGAAGGATCAGGTAGTTGACCTGAGAAGCCATTTAACTCCCAGGGAAGAGGAAGTGAACTCACGGGACCTAAGAACATGGCTCAGTCTGAATAGACGAATGTCACCACCTCGTCTCGTCATGGCTCCCCGTCGTCCCGGATCACCTCGTCCTCATCGATCTCGTCCTGATTCTCCTCGACCACGTCGACCTCGCCCAGATTCTCACCGTCCTCGTGCTCGTGAATTTGCAAGACCGAGGACCCCGGAACCATATAAAATGATACTTGGTGGCCAAGACATGGAACTAAGGTGTGATAGAGCACCCTCCAAATGGGACAGCCACCGACATGATGCGGAACACAGTAGGGTAAATGGTCATCCCAAGGACAAATCGACCCGCAGCTCCCAGCGAAGCACTCGCTCTAGCAGTGACAAGGGAGTGGAAACCAAACAATGGGAGCTGTTGAAACAAAGGCTTGATGACATGGAGATGGGAAAGAAATTTGATGATGATGACTTTGACTGGGCAACTCGTCCGTTCTCCTTGAGGATAACAACTGCACCACCTAATCCTTACCTTAAGATCCCGAATTTTGAAAAATACAACGGAACCACCGATGCAAAGGACCATGTGCAAAGTTTTGAACAAATCATGAACCTCCTCACTGTAGCTGATGACATGCTTTGCAAAGCTTTCGCGAGCACCTTCTCCGGAACAGCCTTGACATGGTTCCGTGAACTGAAAAAAGGTTGCATCGATAGCTGGAGAGGCATGAGGAGAATGTTTCTAAACCACTTTGCCACGGCTGGTAGGAGAAAGATGAGATTGATCTACCTTGCCAACATCGAGCAAGGAAAGGGAGAGACCACCCTCAGCTACTACAACCGGTTCCGAAAAATGGCAGACCAGGTCTAAGAGAGCCTCACTGACAGGGAGGTCATTGTTTGTTTCAACTCTGGATTGAAATCTGGTCCCCTCATTTATGAACTCTCCGCCCGGGAACCTAAGTCCAAGTCTGAATTATACCATGTGGCATACGCTATTGCTATGGCCGAGGACAAAAGCAAGAAAAGGGGATCCGACAAGGCGGAACCAGAGGCGACAAGTACTCGCCAGAATGATAATGGGAATGGCAAGGGATCAAAAGGGAAGAACAGAACAAGAGGCACTGAGAAACCTGAGGTGTTCACCCCCCTAACCAAACCCATTTCAGAAATCATGCAATTAGTAAATCTTCCACCTCCTCGTCCGCTAAGTGATAAACCAAAGTACCCTCGTGACGCTTCAAAATACTGTGATTTCCACAAGGACACCGGGCACACCACTGATGGCTGTTGGGCCCTCAAGAAAATAATACAACGGTGGGTCGACGAGGGAAAGCTAGACCGCTATGTCATGAAGAAGGATGGAAAGCGAAAGCGAAAGGAGGAGGAAAGTGAAGATGACGACAAAAGTGAAGACGGAGAACGTAGGCCTCCTAGGGCCAAATTGCATGTGATCCGTGAAGAAGTGACTTCCACCAGAAAGCTGAGGGACCAGATCCATGAACTAAGCAAGGTGTACCACGTGCCTGCTTGGATTCATAAGGCGGAAGAAGTCATCAGTTTTTCACCCAACGTACTGGCAGGGAGCCGTGCTGCCCGTGAACAACCCTTGGTGATAAAGGGTCGAATTGACAATGTGGAATCGGAAAGATTACTTGTGGACACGGGGGCCTCCCGTGACATTCTGTACTACTCCGCTTTCCAACAGATGGGATTGAAAGACACTATTCTGGAACCAAATCATGGCAGGCTGGAAGGATTCACCAACCATAAGGTTGGAGCTAAGGGAACTGTGGAACTGGAACTTGAAGTCGGTGAACATCCCTTCCGAGCCAAGGCCACTGTCAACTTCGTAGTCATGGATTTGACTAGTGATTATCATGCAATCATAAGCATTCCAAGTCAAGCTAAGCTTGGGATGGTGGCCTCCCTTCCTCACCAACGAGTTAAATTTCCCACTCGTGCTGGCATTGAATGTGTGAGGGCAACCCCCAAAGACTTCTTGGAACATGTCGTGAAGAGCAGAAAGAAATCGAAAAGTGTGGAGATAGATACCCCCGAGGAAAACATTAAGATCTCTAAATCTCAGAAAACCACCGAGACTAGCACTAGAATGAGCTATATCCGTGAGGTACTTGATAATGAGGAAGAGCCTATGGTCCTAGAAATTGCAGATGACTAAGGCACAATTCCACCTGTATCTGAGGAAGCACCTATGGTCCAAGAAATTGCAGATGACCAAGGTATAGTTCTGTCCGTCTCCGAGGAAGACCCCATCCTTGTCAACGGCCAGAACTCGGGGGCCAACCACGACTTGGGGAAGGTCGATCTTCCTGACGTTGATAAACTTATGGAGGAAGAAGGCCTCAATGTGAACGACAACGAAGGGAGGAGAATTAGAGAAATTATTATCGAGTCTCTGGAATTTCGAGACGGTCCTGAAATGAAGCCTGTAGATGAGCTGGAAGAGGTAGTCATCAATCCTGACTATCCTGAACAAAAAATTAAACTCGGGGGCCAACTATCTCCTGAAGAGAAAGAAAGAATCACCACCCTCTTAAAAAACAGTCTCGACGTCTTTGCTTGGAGAGTCGAAGACATGAGAGGAATAAATGAAGAAGTAGCCCTCCACCGCCTGGAAGTTGATCCTTTGGCGAAGACTATCTCCCAGACAAGGAGAAACTTTGCAAGGGACAAGGAGGAAGCTATTAAAGAAGAGGTGCAGAAATTGCTTAGCGCCGAAATAATTCGTGAAGTCAAGTACCCCGTTTGGTTGGCCAATGTAGTTATGGTGAAGAAGCAAAATGGGAAGTGGTGTATGTGTATAGACTTCACTGATCTAAACAAGGCCTACCCCAAGGACTGCTATCCTCTCCCCAGAATTGACAAGTTGGTTGATGATAAGTGACTATTATATAGTCATTTATCCTTAGTTTTATATACTTTTTATTACATAAAACATCATTTCTCATTTCATTTCATATACTTTTTAGTTCCTTTTTCATATTATCTAGATTTTACGCTTTTGGTATATTTCTCGCATTTAAAGACAGGTTTTAGGATCTTTTTATCAAAAGGATGCTTGGACACTTCAAGGCAAAAGGCATGGAAGAGCACCAACCAAATCAAGCACACAAAGTTGAATTTCAGATGGAGCGGCCGTGCGGCCAAGACAGAGCGGCCGTGCACTTAGCCATTCTCAGGCCATTTTTGGCCCTAAAATATAGAACGGCCGTGTCTTGAAGATTGAGTGGCCGTGCCAAAATACAGAGCGTCCGTGCAGCTTAATACAGAGCGGCCGTGCGAAGTGTCAAGACTCAAATTCAAATCTGGCGCCAAGGGTCACACGGCCGTGCAACTTCCTTGACGCGGCCGTGCAAATCGTGACTGCAGATGTAAAGGCACCTTTTGATGGCACCCAATTGAAGAGTCTCCTCCCTTTTATAAATAGGACCTTTGTAATCAGTCTTAGATACGAATTTGGAGAGAGAAATCACTGATACTTGATAGATAGATAATACAATTACTTGTGACAACAATTTTCCAAAGACATTTGAAGATCAAGTTCATTGTTTGTTCTTGGAATTACCTTGGAGGAAAAGAAATAAAAGTGAAGCATTATTCTCAGCATTTGCCTTCTACATTCATAAGTATTTCTTACTCAATCTTTTATTATTGCTTATACTTAATAAATGGCTTGTGAGTAATCCCCCTTATTCTTGGGGTTGGAAACTCAAAAGCATACTTATTCATCATCTAAAAATGTTAAGTCTTGTCTTCTTCCTTCATCTAAACAATTTCTTTATATTATTCTCTAAATGCCTTACATTTTGGAGATGTCCAATTTGTATGATTCAGTCAATTGAGAGAAGTACCTAGCGGAGAATCTCGATTGACGGAACCATATAAAGAAACTAGGTTTCATTGATCACGAAAGTAGTTCAATGGCCTAGGAATGTTCCTTTAATGGAAAGTATGTTGACTCTCGTCCTTAATGGATTCTTACTAATTATGGTCAGCTAGAGATAAGCCGGAACGCCCGTTTGTGACAGGGCGGGAACAACGTAAACGGAAATCTCAAACAGTTAGGACATAATTAGTGAAGAATACAAACGATACTGTCTTAGCCCGAAGTAGCGTAGGCTTAACATACCATCCTTGCTTTTTATGAAAACCTTTTATCTCTAAGACAATGACGATTTGATGAATAAGATTATGTGTATGATTTCCAATCCCGAGAATGCTTCGTTTTATAAAGAATTTAATTAAAGTATTTTCTGTTTATGCTCTCTCTATTCTTCTAAAAATAAATTTTATCTACCCCCAATCTTTTCTATATTTTCTAAAGACAAAAATATCCCCTAAGTAAACCCTGTCTCTGTGGGATCGACCCGTACTTGCACCCGCTATATTACAATAGCCCGTGCGCTTGCGGATATAAATAAACCGTTAGGTTTCGACCGAACAAGGTTTTGGCGCCGTTGCCGGGGACAACGGTTTACTTTTATTTTTGTCTTTACTACATAATTTTTATTTTTTTGTTTTATTTTTATTATTTTGCTTTCTCTTTCAATAAATAGTTGCGTTTAATTTCTCTTTAAGTGTTTTTCTTATAGTTTATGAAACGGACTCGGACATACGTTGACAATTTTGATCCGGAACCCGAAAGAAGCTTTCACGAGAGATTAAGAAGATTTAGAGAAACTTTGAAGAAACATATGGAAGGAGAACAGCAAACACCCGCTAGAACCCTACGGGACTTTGTTAATCCAAGTAACCCGGGAACTAGATCCCCTATTGTTGTGCCAAATGCCAGAGCGGCACACTTCAAGATAAAGCCGCAGCTATTGCATATGGTTATGAATAACCAATACAGCGGCACCGCTCTCGAAGACCCCCATTTACACATCCAAACATTCCTTGAATACTGTGATACCACACGTATTCAAAATGTTACGGTGGAAGCAATCCGGATGCGCCTTTTTCCTTTCTCTCTTAAGGATAAGGCGAAACAATGGTTGAATTCGGTCCCCCAGAATTCATTAACAACATGGGACCAAATTCAAGAAGCATTCCTTGGTCGATTTTTCCCACCAAGCAAAACTGCCCAGATACGAACAAAGATCACTAACTTCGTCAAACGAGATAGTGAGACTTTGTATGATGCATGGGAGCGGTTCAAGGAACTTCTCAGAATGTGCCCCCACCACGGGCTTGAAAAGTGGTTGATTGTTCACACCTTCTACAACGGTCTCATATTCAAAACAAGAGAGACCATTGATACCGCTGCAGGAGGAGCATTGATGAACAAGGGAGTCGATGAGGCATACGACCTTATCGAGAACATTGCATTGAACCATTACCAATGGTCAAATGAGAGGGAGCAACAACAAGGTACGCCCGGTAAATATAATGTTGATGCAGTTACTCTTCTCTCTTCTAAAGTTGACATGCTTTTGAAAAAGTTTGAAAATCTTAATGTCAATCCCATTGCTAGTGTAAATGTGTTATGTGAACTATGTGGGTCTAACTCACATAGTACGGATAACTGCGAGTTACTTGACGTTACTTCTAATGATCAAGAAAACTTTGTTAATTCTTTTGGACAAAAAGGGGGGATGTATTCTAATACATACAATCCCGAATGGAGGAATCACCCCAATTTTTCCTATAAGAATACCAATGTTCTTAACCCGCAACCATTTACACAACATCAAGGATTCACATTTGGAAATTTCAATAATACTTCAAATATTTTTTCTGCCCCTAAATTAAAATTAGATCTTTTAATGGATTTTATAGTTGAAAGTAAAAATGAGCAAGAAAAGACTAATGCTAAATTTAGGGAATGTTTTAAATTATTTAATGATAAATTTGATAACTTAGTCGCCCATAATAAAATATTAAATGAGCATGCTAAAGCAATAGTTACTAGAAGTGGGAGAGAACTTATTGATTGCCTACCTAAAGAGAGTAGTCCCATTGAAGAAAGTATTAGTCAAAACCCACCCGTGGTTGAGACTAATGATGAGGAAAATAAGGGGACGGAATCCCCTAAAATAACTAGAAATTTTGATCCACCAATACCTTACCCTCAAAGGTTGGTGAAGGCAAAACTCGATAAACAGTTTGCAAAATTTTTAGAAGTTTTAAAATCTATCTACATTAATGTACCTTTTACTAATGCTTTGCAACAAATGCCTTCTTATGCTAAGTTCCTCAAAGATATTCTTTCTAACAAAAGGAAGCTAGAAGGAAATGAAATTGTTGCATTAACGGAAGAAGTAAGTGTTGTTTTACAAAAAAGATTACCCCCAAAATTAAAAAATCCCGGCACTTTCTCTATCCCTTGTGATATAGGTAAATTTAATATTGATAATGCCATGTTAGATCTAGGAGCTAGCGTGAGCCTCATCCCGCTTTCGGTAAGCAAGAAAATTGGTGTATGGGAATTGAAACCTACGACCATATCCCTGCAATTAGCGGACCGTTCCATTAAATATTCAGTGGGTATTATGGAAGATGTCCCTTGCCAAATCGGGAAATTAGTCATCCCGGTTGATTTTGTTGTTCTCGAGATGGAAGAGGATAGTCATATTCCTGTAATTCTAGGTAGACCATTTCTTGCCACAGCTGGGGCAGTTATAGACGTTAAACATGGTAACCTAACTTTGAATGTAGGAGATGATAAAATAGAGTTTAACTTGTCTAAATTCATGAGAAATCCTAATCTTGAGAACCCTTGCTTGAACATTAACATGTTAGAATCAATTAGCAAGGAATTAGAAAGTCCCCAATCTAAAGATCCGCTAGAAAAAAGTCTTATAGATTGGAAGAGAACTTTGCATGATGATGACGATGAAGAAATTGCAAATTATACCATGCTTTTAGATACAGCAAAGTCTAGTGGCAACAATGATTTCGAAAAGTTGGAGACTACAACGGAGCCATCCAACAACAAGGAAAAAGAGGTAATTAAGGCACCTCAAGTTGAGTTAAAACCACTTCCTGCAAATCTAAGGTATGAATTCTTGGGACCTAACTCCACTTATCCTGTGATTATAAATGCTAACCTAGGTCCTCTAGAAACTGAAAAGTTATTAAATGAGCTTAGGTTGCATAAAAAGCCATAGAATATACAATAGATGACTTAAAAGGGATTCATCCAAAAATTTGCATGCATAGGATTGATTTGGAGGAAGATCATAAACCTTCCATTGAACATCAAAGAAGACTCAATCCTAACATGAAGGAAGTAGTTAAAAAGGAAGTCCTTAAATTACTTGACGCAGGCATCATCTATCCAATTTCAGATAGCAAATGGGTGAGCCCCGTCCAAGTTGTCCCTAAGAAGGGAGGAATGACAGTCATTCGAAATGATAAGGATGAATTAATCCCAACAAAGACTGTCACGGGTTGGCGCATGTGTATAGATTACAGAAAGTTAAATAAAGTCACCCGAAAAGATCACTTTCCCCTTCCCTTTATAGACCAAATGCTAGAAAGATTGGCCAAACATTCCCATTTTTGTTATTTGGACGGATATTCGGGATTTTTCCAAATCCCTATCCATCCAGACGATCAAGAGAAAACTACTTTTACTTGTCCTTATGGTACCTTCGCTTATAGGAGAATGCCTTTTGGGCTTTGTAATGCTCCCGCCACTTTTCAGCGTTGTATGATGTCCATTTTTTCCGATTACATAGAAAATATAATGGAAGTTTTTATGGATGATTTCTCTGTTTACGGATATTCTTTTGACGAATGTTTGAAAAATTTATCTAAAGTCCTACAACGCTGTGAAGAAGTAAATCTTGTTTTGAATTGGGAAAAATGTCACTTTATGGTAAATGAAGGGATAGTGTTAGGACACCAGGTGTCCGAAAAGGGGATAGAAGTAGATAAGGCGAAGATTGAAATTATTGAGAAATTACCTCCGCCTATTAATGTTAAAGGAATAAGAAGTTTTCTTGGTCACGCCGGTTTTTACCGACGATTTATAAAAGATTTTTCAAAAATCTCTAAACCTTTAACTAATCTACTAATGAAAGATGCTCCATTTGTGTTTGATAGCCCTTGTCTTGAAGCATTTAATAGGTTAAAGGAAGCTCTAATATCCGCTCCTATCGTGCAACCACCCGATTGGGATCTCCCTTTCGAAATAATGTGCGATGCAAGCGATTTCGCGGTCGGAGCTGTTCTGGGACAGCGAAAAGACAAGAAAACACATGCAATATATTATGCTAGCCGAACACTGGATGAAGCACAAATGAATTATGCCACCACAGAAAAAGAGCTATTGGCCGTAATATTTGCCATGGAAAAGTTTCGGTCATATTTGGTAGGATCAAAGGTAATCATATACCCGGATCACGCTGCAATTAGATACTTGTTGACAAAGAAGGATGCAAAGCCAAGATTAATAAGATGGATCCTTCTCCTCCAAGAATTCGATTTGGAAATCCGTGATAAAAAGGGAACGGAAAATTTGGTCGCGTATCATTTATCCCGTCTTCCTAAAGAATTAGAAATTTCCGATAAAGATGACCTTCCCATTGATGACTCATTTCCGGATGATCATCTTCTTTCTATAAACAATGTCAAAATTCCTTGGTTTGCAGACATTGCTAACTATCTAGCATGCAAGATTCTTCCCCCAGAAATGAGTTATCAACAAAAGAAGAAATTTTTATCAGAAATTAAAAATTACTTTTGGGAAGATCCGCTCCTTTTTAGACATTGCGCAGATGGAATCATTAGGCGGTGCGTACCTAATGAAGAGATCAATGACATTCTTTATCATTGTCATTCATCTCCTTATGGCGGTCATGCAAGCACAGCCAAAACCGCCGCCAAGGTTCTTCAATCAGATTTTTTCTGGCCCACACTCTTCAAAGATTCTCGAAATTTCGTTATCTCTTGTGATCGTTGCCAAAGAACCGGCAACATTTCAAGAAGAAATAAAATGCCTCTCAATAATATTCTAGAAGTTGAGATTTTTGACGTTTGGGGCATTGATTTCATGGGACCATTCCCCGCATCTTCTAACAATAATTATATTTTGGTAGCGGTGGACTACGTCTCAAAGTGGGTAGAAGCTATAGCATCCCCAACAAACGACTCAAAAGTCGTCATGAAGCTTTTCAAGGATACAATTTTTTCAAGATTTGGGGTTCCAAAAGTCATCATAAGTGACGGAGGGTCGCATTTTTCGCACCGCCAGTTTGATGCTTTATTAAAAAAGTACGGAGTCTATCATAAAACAGGCACCGCATATCATCCTCAAACAAGCGGGCAAGTGGAAATATCAAATCGAGAAATAAAGTGGATCTTGGAGAAAACGGTAATAAGTTTAAGAAAGGATTGGTCAATAAAGTTGAATGATGCTTTGTGGGCTTATCGCACCGCATTTAAAACACCTATCGAAACCACTCCTTTTCGATTGGTTTATGGAAAGTCATGTCATTTACCGGTGGAGCTTGAGCATAAGGCATATTGGGCAATTAAAGCCCTAAACTATGACTTGGCAGAAGCCGGTGAAAAGTGGAGACTACAGTTACAAGAGCTCGAAGAACTCCGATATGAAGCATACGAAAGTGCCAAGTTATACAAGGAGAAAACGAAAAAATGGCATGATGCTCGTATAATAAGAAAGGATTTCAAAGAAGGAGACATGGTATTACTTTTTAATTCTCGCTTAAAGCTTTTTCCAGGTAAATTAAAATCAAGATGGACGGGCCCATATCAAGTGCGTAAAGTATATCCATACGGAGCCATCGAAATTGGGAACGAAGCACAAGGAGATTTTAAGGTAAACGGTCAAAGATTGAAACACTACATGACCGGAGACCCAATTGGAGTAGTTTCATACGTTACTTTGGGCGAACACACCACACCATTTTAGTAAGTTTTTTTCTTTACCCTCCCGGGATTTGGCATTGTTCCTTGAAACATTGAGGACAATGTTCATTTCAAGTGTGGGGGGGTATATCTATCCTTTTATTTTATTTTTCGCTTTCTAGTTTTAAATTTTTACTTGCTTTCTAGATTAGATTTAACTGCTTTCTAGTGTAATTTTTTCTTTTTAACTTAGTTGCATTTTTTTCTTTTATGCATGTATAATAGTATATAAAAAAATATATATATATATAAATCCCTATGATGATCCATAATCATTATTTCTATGCTTACCATTTGCCCTAGTATAATGCCTATTTATCTTTCCTCTCATATTTTCTATAAACTTAGAAATCTATAAAAGGAAAAATTTAAGGATATTTTTAAAGAAATAATTGAAAGCCTCATAAGTTAGTATAGCACAATATAGAGTCTCATCAAGAAAAATGCATTTGATTAGAAGGAATCTTTAAATCTACACTTGGTCATTTTATGAAAATGTATTGAGAATATTTCTTTAAGATTATACATCTTTTATCTTTATTAAATATTTATTCCCTTTTTAGAAGCACCTTTTGTTTGCATCCCTTGAATCACACCCTTTCATCAAAAATTCCATCTTTCCATTTCTCAAATCAAATCAAAATAAAACACCTTTATCTTATTGCTAAAAAGAGTGACATTTGTCACCAATCCTTAAAAGCAAAAAGAAACCTATTACTTCCTAAAGTAACTCGGGGCACGGCGTTCGCTGCGACGATGCTTCCTTGCCAAACGGGAATAATATCCAAAAGTATTCTTGATCTAAGTATTAGGAACATGGGGTTCGCGACCACAATGTCTCCTACTTGAAAGGATAAAAAATAACTTAGGTCTTTTGCAAAAATATAACACGTGCAAAAATAAGATAAATTTGTTTAAACTTTGATGAGATTTTTCCACTATCATCATCCATTTTCCACCCTTGTGATTCAAGAATGCAATTCAATTTTTCGGGAACTTCTAATTTGTGAATAAATGTTTATACCTTCTTTTGTACATTTTAAAGAAATAAATTCATTTTTTCTCAAAAATCACTCTAATGAGTGAAAGCTTCTCTTCTACCAAGAAATGAATCTAAGATTTATCCTTCTAGCATGCTTTACTTGATCAAAATTCTATATATGCTATATTAGGTTATTGTCTTGCATTTTATCTCTTTATAAATATCCTCAAAATGCTTCTTCCTAATAAATTTTTAAAGGTATACAAAATATGATTAGAAAGATAAAGGCATTATTTAAAAGGCATTTAGGGCTTGCTACTTTATTTCTGAGGGATCAATCTTGCTTTTTCTTCCTCTTCGTATTTTCATTCTAAGTTTGCTTGGGGACAAGCAAAAGCTTAAGTGTGGGGGAGTTTGATAAGTGACTATTATATAGTCATTTATCCTTAGTTTTATATACTTTTTATTACATAAAACATCATTTCTCATTTCATTTCATATACTTTTTAGTTCCTTTTTCATATTATCTAGATTTTACGCTTTTGGTATATTTCTCGCATTTAAAGACAGGTTTTAGGTTCTTTTTATCAAAAGGATGCTTGGACACTTCAAGGCAAAAGGCATGGAAGAGCACCAACCAAATCAAGCACACAAAGTTGAATTTCAGATGGAGCGGCCGTGCGGCCAAGACAGAGCGGCCGTGCACTTAGCCATTCTCAGGCCATTTTTGGCCCTAAAATATAGAACGGCCGTGTCTTGAAGATTGAGTGGCCGTGCCAAAATACAGAGCGGCCGTGCAGCTTAATACAGAGCGGCCGTGCGAAGTGTCAAGACTCAAATTCAAATCTGGCGTCAAGGGTCACACGGCCGTGCAACTTCCTTGACGCGGCCGTGCAAATCGTGACTGCAGATGTAAAGGCACCTTTTGATGGCACCCAATTGAAGAGTCTCCTCCCTTTTATAAATAGGACCATTGTAATCAGTCTTAGATACGAATTTGGAGAGAGAAATCACTGATACTTGATAGATAGATAATACAATTACTTGTGACAACAATTTTCCAAAGAGATTTGAAGATCAAGTTCATTGTTTGTTCTTGGAATTACCTTGGAGGAAAAGAAATAAAAGTGAAGCATTATTCTCAGCATTTGCCTTCTACATTCATAAGTATTTCTTACTCAATCTTTTATTATTGCTTATACTTTATAAATGGCTTGTGAGTAATCCCCCTTATTTTTTGGGGTTGGAAACTCAAAAAGCATACTATTTCATCATCTAAAAATGTTAAGTCTTGTCTTCTTCCTTCATCTAAACAATTTCTTTATATTATTCTCTAAATGCCTTACATTTTGGAGATATCCAATTTGTATGATTCAGTCAATTGAGAGAAGTACCTAGCGAAGAATCTCGATTGACGGAACCATATAAAGAAACTAGGTTTCATTGATCACGAGAGTAGTTCAATGGCCTAGGGATGTTCCTTTAATGGAAAGTATGTTGACTCTCGTCCTTAATGGATTCTTACTAATTATGGTCAGCTAGAGATAAGCCGGAACGCCCGTTTGTGACAGGGCGGGAACAACGTAAACGGAAATCTCAAACAGTTAGGACATAATTAGTGAAGAATACAAACGCTACTGTCTTAGCCCGAAGTAGCGTAGGCTTAACATACCATCCTTGCTTTTTATGAAAACCTTTTATCTCTAAGACAATGACGATTTGATGAATAAGATTATGTGTATGATTTCCAATCCCGAGAATGCTTCGTTTTATAAAGAATTTAATTAAAGTATTTTCTGTTTAAGCTCTCTCTATTCTTCTAAAAATAAATTTTATCTACCCCCAATCTTTTCTATATTTTCTAAAGACAAAAATATCCCCTAAGTAAATCCTGTCTCTGTGGGATCGACCCGTACTTGCACCCGCTATATTACAATAGCCCGTGCGCTTGCGGATATAAATAAACCGTTAGGTTTCGACCGAACAAGTTTTTGGCGCCGTTGCCGGGGACAACGGTTTACTTTTATTTTTGTCTTTACTACATAATTTTTATTTTTTTGTTTTATTTTTATTATTTTGCTTTCTCTTCCAATAAATAGTTGCGTTTAATTTCTCTTTAAGTGTTTTTCTTATAGTTTATGAAACAGACTCGGACATACGTTGACAATTTTGATCCGGAACCCGAAAGAAGCTTTCACGAGAGATTAAGAAGATTTAGAGAAACTTTGAAGAAACATATGGAAGGAGAACAGCAAACACCCGCTAGAACCCTACGGGACTATGTTAATCCAAGTACCCCGGGAACTAGATCCCCTATTGTTGTGCCAAATGCCGGAGCGGCACACTTCGAGATAAAGCCGCATCTATTGCATATGGTTATGAATAACCAATACAGCGGCACCGCTCTCGAAGAGCCCCATTTACACTTCCAAACATTCCTTGAATACTGTGATACCACACGTATTCAAAATGTTACGGTGGAAGCAATCCGGATGCGCCTTTTTCCTTTCTCTCTTAAGGATAAGGCGAAACAATGGTTGAATTCGGTCCCCCAGAATTCATTAACAACATGGGACCAAATTCAAGAAGCATTCCTTGGTCGATTTTTCCCACCAAGCAAAACTGCCCATGTAACGACCCTAAACCTAGGCACTAATTTTAATATCACATTGTGTGTTTTATTATTATTGTTAATATTATGTGTCTATTTTTATATAATTAATTTCATATGTTAGGATGAATGATAGGAAAATAAATTAATGTTCAAAAAGAAAAGTAATAATAGAAACATGAGTAAAATGTGGAAGGAGGATCCTAATTTGTAGAATAAATATTGAGTAGGAGGATTTTAAATTAAATGCTTTGGAAATATTAAAGGAAAATGATAATTTGGAGTGAAAGCCTAGGATGATAGTTAGAGTGGGGGGGACACCTCCCTAAATCACTCCCATTCCCCTCATTGTCAACAACACCCATACTCCCACACCTTTTCCCCATACTCCCTCCATATTCCCTCCCTCATTCTTCTTCCTCTTCCTTTTCTCTTCATTCTCCATGGGAAAGGCTTGAGGAAGCTTCCACTTCACAAACTCTTACCAAGATCATTTCTTGCTCAAATTCAAATCCAAGTGTCCTTTTGTGAGTAGTTCATCCAAGGGAATTGATCAAGCCTAGGAAATCATCATTTCCTCTTGTTTTGCTTAAGGTGAGTTATTATGACCCTTTTCCTTCCTTGAATGTTCATGAATATTTATGTTGTTATGAATGTTCTATGTGCTTTGATGCTTGGGAAAACTCTTTTAGATTTAGAAAATGTTATGGTTCATGGAAGTATAAGGATCTAGGTTAAGACATTGTTCCTTGGAGTTAAATGAGTAGATTAAAGTTACCTAAGTTGGAAATGCCTTTAGGTTCATAACTTAGAAGATTTTTTGGTTGGAACTTTGGGATTTGGAAGCATTGTTGTTGTTTGCTGCTGTTTTTACCTTTCTGGGCCGAGGGCACGAGTCGTGACCTCAGGCACGAGTCGTGCCATGTGAGGGTCACGAGTCGTGCCTTGGATAAAGAGAAGTCGTGACTAGTAAGGGGACGCCAGATTCAGTGGGGGTCACTTGGGCACGAGTCGTGCCTTGGGGGACGAGTCGTGCCCTGTCCTGGTTTCAAGATATCAACTTTAGAGCTGTTCAAACCTAATCAAACTCGAACCAAAATGAAATCTCTTTAACCTAGATTAAAGTAGAATACTTTGGCTTCACAATGATATTCTAAGTGATCAAAATGGAATAGTAGAAGTACCTTAAATGTTGTTTGGAAAACGTTAGCTAACCTAGTTTGGTAACTAGACAATTATGATCCCCACTTGGTAGATTCAACTTAGACCCTTAAAGAGGCTATGTATTATTGTATAATGACCATGTAGGATGGATTGATGCTACTTCCTTGCTTACATTGAGTTCATATACATTGTTGTATTATGCATAGTGTATTAATTAAATGTTGCACTATGATATTGGTTGAACATGAGTATATTTTACCATGTTGATATATTGTTATCCCTTTTGTGGATTTTATTCAAGTATCTATTATGTGCTTGATATGTGTGAGTCAGCTGACGTTGGGGTTATAACATAATACGGTCAATTATGGAAGTGTGACCTAATGTGATCGGATTATGTTATATCTGTGACCGTCCCCTCCTGTGGCCACAGGATGGGGTATAGCATCTGTAGTGAGCCAAAAGCCTTACGTGAGTTGCTACTCTTTGTCTTATTTGGTTCCACAAAACGGGTCTTATAAGACGTGAGTATTGCTTAAGCGGCTCATTTGTATAATTGGAGTATTATTATACCCAATGTTGTACGACTACTGTTCAGACGGGAAAAGGTAAACCAAGGTAATGGAAGGTGTTTACAGCTTTTCCAAGGTGTTATGTGCGACTTGTTATATGTTGCATTTATTTGGCATATTGCTGCATTCATAATAGCTTGCTGAGATTTATTCTCACCCCTCTCCCTTTACTGTTTTAGATCCCGAGACAGGCGGACCGGCCAAGTAAGGACGGAGAGGAGTTTGGAGTAATCTTTTGGGTATTGTCGGGGTATGTAGGGTGAAGTATAAAATTGTATTTTGGTAATTCCTTTCTTGGAGTTTGTAATTATAAACTTTAAACTTTACGTCATAACCTTAATCTTTTGTAACTAAACAGTTAACCGTTTTCAAAGTTTGTTATCTCCTCCTCCGATGTGGAGTAGAGTGGAGTTATTTCGAAATGTTATGTTATTAATGTTTATGTTTGAAAGTCAAAGCAAGGTTTTTAAAAGTTTAGTGTTTTTGGGTTAGTTTGAGGACGCTCCAACTTGGGACACGTGTAGGTTCCGGGTCGGGGTCCTCACAGTTGGTATCAGAGCTCGGTTAGAATTCTCGGGTAGAGTCTAGCTGAGTGAGAGTGTGTGATAACTGACGTCGAGTGTTTAATGCAGGAGTTTGTTGTTATGGCGGGAAATGATGGTGATCAGAATCTGGGTTTGGGTGGTGTTGGTAATCCGAATGCCGAGATGATGGATATGTTCCGAGGGTTTCTTCAGCATATGGCAACTCGGAATCGGAATTTGAATCGAGAATCAAGGCGACGCAAGGGCAACATGGTTTGGAGAAGTTCGTGAAGATGTCTCCTCCTAGCTTCAACGGAGATCCGGATCCGGTGAAGGCCGAGAGGTGGCTTGAGGAGGCTATGAATAAGATTTTCGCGGCTATGGAGAGTTCGGATGCGGAGAAGGTGAGATGTGCCGTTTTCAAGTTGGAAGGACCCGCCGAGCACCGGCGCAGTGTAGTGAAGGATGGTTGGGACCCAGGGATTTGACACCACGAGACTTGGGAGAACTTCACACGCAAGTTCCGGATCACTTTGTACCGATAGTTACTAGAGACAAGAAGGAAGGCGAGTTTAAAGCTGGAGCAAGGGACCATGACGATAGCGCGGTATTCAGCAAAGTTCACGGAATTGGCCCGATATTGTCCTCATTTGGTGCCGGATGAAGAGAGGCGAGTCTACCGGTTTGTGAAAGGTTTAAGGGTTGAGTTCAGCGATTATTGACGCATAACTTCGCCAACTTCCAAGCGGCGGTGAATATGGCGTATCGGATTGAGAATGACATAGAGGAGCATCATGGTAAGAATGAAGGCGGAAACAGGAATAGATTCCAAGGTCAAGGTTCGGGACGAGAATAGGGTGCGGTAGAGGACTTTTACTCAGGGAGCAAATCGAGGAGGAAATGTGGCGACTCACGGCAAATCGTGCGACTCCGGAGTCGGTTTGGGGCAACATGTGGGTTTTGCAAGAGGCTAGGGCATTCGGAGGACAAGTGTTGGAGCAAACAAGGAAAGTGTTTGGAGTGTGGGTCGGCGGGCCATTTTAGGAGGAATTGCCCCAAGTTACGAGAATAAGCAAGCTTCGGGTACCGGATTTGGGGGACAAGGTAGTGGTGTGAAGAGAGATGTTGATGGGAAACCTAAGGATAGAGTCCAAGGTCGTGTGTTTGCTTTGGGTCGAGGAGAGGTCGATCCTAATGCCGTCATTAGAGGTATAGTTCTGTCTCGGGAGTTAAGGCCCGCATTCTTATAGATCCCGGGTCTTCCCATTCATTTGTGGCATCGCATTTTGCATTCTCATTGCATACCTTGCACGAATCTATGCCTTATGTGTTAGATGTCTCTACTCCTATGGGAGAGAGCCTCACATCTTCTTTGATATATCCCGGTTGTGATGTGACTATATGTGGGCATGTATTGCCAGGTGGATTTGGTCGAGTTACCAATCCGTGATTTTGATGTGATCCTTGGGATGGATTGGTTGAGTCGGTGTCATGCTTTGGTAGGCTGTCGTAGAAAACGAGTCTCATTTGCTATGCCCGACGTGCCTACTTTTATATTTGATGCGGATAGATCTATGTTCGGGTTACATGTTATTTACGCCTTAAAAGCTAGAAAGATGCTATCTAAGGGTGTGCGGGTTACTTAGCTTATGTGGTAGATTCCAATAAGAAGTCTTCCGAGTTAGCTCATGTTAGGTTGTGAATGAGTTTAGCGATGTGTTTTCTAGTGAGTACTCTATGCCTCCGGATCGTGAGGTAGAGTTTTGTATTGACTTAGTGCCCGGCACCGCTCCTATCTCTAAAGCACCCTATAGAATGGCTCCGGCCGAGTTAAAAGAGTTGAAGGTCCAATTGCAAGAATTGTTAGACCGAGGTTTTATTCGTCCTAGTGTGTCTCCGTGGGGAGCACCGGTCTTGTTTGTTAGGAAGAAGGATGGTACCTTACGATTGTGCATTGACTATCGTTTGTTGAACCAAGCCACCATCAAGAATAAATATCCTCTTCCGCACATAGATGATTTGTTTGACCAACTCCAAGGTTTCGTTATTTACTCAAAGCTTGATTTGAGAAGCGGATACCATCAGTTGAAGATTAGACCGGATGATATTGCTAAGACAGCTTTCCGGACTAGATATGGTCATTATGAGTTTGTTGTGATGCCTTTCGGGTTGACTAATGCTCCAGCCGTGTTTATGGATATGATGAACCGTGTCTTCAAACCTTATCTTGATAGTTTTGTGGTGGTCTTTATTGATGATATCCTTGTGTATTCTAAGTCCCGGGAAGAGCATGAGAATCATTTGAGGATTGTCTTTTCAGTTCTTCGTGAGAAGCAGTTGTACGCCAAGTTCAGCAAGTGTGAGTTTTGGCTTGAGCAGGTTTCTTTCTTGGGGCATGTGGTGTCGAGTTCGGGGATTTCCGTGGATCCTTCAAAGATTGAAGCCGTGATTAATTGGAAGCAACCTTCGACCGCATGGCGAGGTTCGTAGTTTCCTTGGTTTGGCGGGGTATTATCGGAGGTTCATTGAGGGTTTTCTCGGATTGCTACTCCGTTGGCGAGGTTGACTCGGAAGGATGTTTCGTTTGTATGGGATTCCAAGTGTGAAGAAAGTTTCAATGAATTGAAGAAGAGGTTGACGACGGCTCCTGTTCTTACCCTTCCGGATGGTTGTGAGAATTTTGTGATCTATAGTGATGCCTCGAAGGCGAGTTTGGGTTGTGTCCTCATGCAGAATGGGAAGGTTATCGCGTATTCCTCTAGGAAGTTATCACCCAGAACAATTACCCTACTCATGATATGGAATTGGCGGCGATCGTGTTTGCGTTACATAAGTGGAAGCATTATCTTTATGGGGCGAAATTTGAGATATTCACCGATCATAAGAGTTTGAAGTACCTATTTACCCAAAAGGAGTTGAACAACCGACAAAGGAGATGGCTTGAGTTCTTGAAGGATTTTGATTGTGTAATTTCTTATCATCCTGGGAAGGCCAATGTGGTGGCGGATGCGATTAGCCGAAAGGCGTATTTGACAGCTTTGAGTTCCCGAGAATTGAAGAGTGAGGTAATTATTGCGAATGTTAGAGCCGTTCCGACATTGTATGGAGATTTGAAAGAAGCTCAACAAGGAGATCCGGAATTGAAGAAAATTTTAGATCAAGTGCAAAATGGGAAAGTCTAGGAATTTGCTTTGAATAGAGATGGGATTTTAACTTTCCAAGGGAGAATTTGCGTTCCTTCATCGCCGGAAATCAAGAAGCGTGTTTTAGAGGATGGCCATAAGTCTAAGTTTGCGATTCATCCGGGGAGTACCAAAATGTATCAAGACTTGAAGCGTGGGTATTGGTGGAATGGTATGAAGAGGGAAATAGCGGATTATGTTTCTAAGTGTTTGACTTGTCAACAAATCAAGGCCGAACATCAGAGACCGGCGGGACTACTTCAACCATTGGATATTCCGGAGTGGAAATGGGAAGGGATCTCAATGGATTTCGTTTCGGGTTTGCCTCTTACCGCGAAGAAGATGGATGCTATTTGGGTTATTGTGGATAGATTGACGAAGTCGGCTCATTTTCTTCCGGTGTCAACTAAGTTTTCGTTAGAGAAGTTAGCCCAGTTGTATATGAAGGAGATTGTGAGACTTCACGGGGTTCCGGTTAGTATTGTGTCTGACAGAGATCCGAGGTTTACATCTAGATTTTGGAGAGCATTGCATGAAGCCTTGGGTTCCAAATTGTGTTTCAGTACGGCGTTTCATCCTCAAACCGACGGTCAGTCCGAAAGAACTATTCAGATACTTGAGGATATGTTACGAGCTTGTGTGATGGATTTCCAATTATCATGGGAGGATCATCTACCTTTAGTGGAGTTTGCCTACAACAACAGTTATCAGTCTAGTATTGAGATGGCTCCGTATGAAGCGTTATATGGTAGGAAGTGTCGATCTCCAATGTGTTGGGACGAGGTTGGTGAAGCGAGACTTTGGGGGCCGGATTTGGTTCGAGACTCTACGGAGAAGATCAAGGTGATTCGGGATAGATTGAAGACGGCTCAGAGTAGACAGAAAAGCTACGCCGACAGTAGAAGACGGGATTTATCTTTTCAAGTTGGTGACTTTGTGTTCTTGAAGGTCTCTCCGAGGACGGGAATCAAAAGGTTTGGTAATAAGGGTAAATTGGCTCCGAGGTTCGTTGGTCCGTTTGAGATCTTAGAGAAGGTTGGGGATTTGGCTTACCGGTTGGCATTGCCTCCGTCTCTTTCTTTACTTCATGATGTTTTCCATGTCTCGATGTTGAGGAAGTATTGTCATGATCCTTCCCACATCTTGAGTTCTCCCCGATGATGTCAAGCGGACATGTCTTATGTTGAGAAACCCTTAAGAATCCTAGAGTTCCAAGGTAAGGAGTTGAGGTCTAAGAGTATTCCTATAGTGAAGGTCCTTTGGAAGAACCACACTGTTGAGGAAGCGACGTGGGAGCTAGAGTCGGAGATGAGAGCGAAATACCCGTGGTTGTTTGAAAATCCAAGTAAGTTTTCTTTTTAAAATTCGGGACGAATTTTCTTTAAGGGGGAGTGAGTGTAACGACCCTAAACCTAGGCACTAATTTTAATATCACATTGTGTGTTTTATTATTATTGTTAATATTATGTGTCTATTTTTATATAATTAATTTCATATGTTAGGATGAATGATAGGAAAATAAATTAATGTTCAAAAAGAAAAGTAATAATAGAAACATGAGTAAAATGTGGAAGGAGGATCCTAATTTGTAGAATAAATATTGAGTAGGAGGATTTTAAATTAAATGCTTTGGAAATATTAAAGGAAAATGATAATTTGGAGTGAAAGCCTAGGATGATAGTTAGAGTGGGGGGGACACCTCCCTAAATCACTCCCATTCCCCTCATTGTCAACAACACCCATACTCCCACACCTTTTCCCCATACTCCCTCCATATTCCCTCCCTCATTCTTCTTCCTCTTCCTTTTCTCTTCATTCTCCATGGGAAAGGCTTGAGGAAGCTTCCACTTCACAAACTCTTACCAAGATCATTTCTTGCTCAAATTCAAATCCAAGTGTCCTTTTGTGAGTAGTTCATCCAAGGGAATTGATCAAGCCTAGGAAATCATCATTTCCTCTTGTTTTGCTTAAGGTGAGTTATTATGACCCTTTTCCTTCCTTGAATGTTCATGAATATTTATGTTGTTATGAATGTTCTATGTGCTTTGATGCTTGGGAAAACTCTTTTAGATTTAGAAAATGTTATGGTTCATGGAAGTATAAGGATCTAGGTTAAGACATTGTTCCTTGGAGTTAAATGAGTAGATTAAAGTTACCTAAGTTGGAAATGCCTTTAGGTTCATAACTTAGGAGATTTTTGGTTGGAACTTTGGGATTTGGAAGCATTGTTGTTGTTTCTTCTTGTTTTTACCTTTCTGGGCCGAGGGCACGAGTCGTGACCTCAGGCACGAGTCGTGCCATGTGAGGGTCACGAGTCGTGCCTTGGATAAAGAGAAGTCGTGACTAGTAAGGGGACGCCAGATTCAGTGGGGGGTCACTTGGGCACGAGTCGTGCCCTGGGGGACGAGTCGTGCCACATCCTGGTTTCAAGATATCAACTTTAGAGGCTCAAACCTAATCAAACTCGAACCAAAATGAAATCTCTTTAACCTAGATTAAAGTAGAATACTTTGGCTTCACAATGATATTCTAAGTGATCAAAATGGAATAGTAGAAGTACCTTAAATGTTGTTTGGAAAACGTTAGCTAACCTAGTTTGGTAACTAGACAATTATGATCCCCACTTGGTAGATTCAACTTAGACCCTTAAAGAGGCTATGTATTATTGTATAATGACCATGTAGGATGGATTGATGCTACTTCCTTGCTTACATTGAGTTCATATACATTGTTGTATTATGCATAGTGTATTAATTAAATGTTGCACTATGATATTGGTTGAACATGAGTATATTTTACCATGTTGATATATTGTTATCCCTTTTGTGGATTTTATTCAAGTATCTATTATGTGCTTGATATGTGTGAGTCAGCTGACGTTGGGGTTATAACATAATACGGTCAATTATGGAAGTGTGACCTAATGTGATCGGATTATGTTATATACGCAGCCCTCCCCTCACAGGCCACGGGATGGGGTATAGCATCTGTAGTGAGCCAAAAGCCTTACGAGTTGCTCTTGTCTTATTTGGTTCCCTGAAAAACGGGTCTTATAAGACGTGAGTATTGCTTAAGCAGCTCACTGTATAATTGGAGTATTATTATACCCAATGTTGTACGACTACTGTTCAGACGGGAAAAGGTAAACCAAGGTAATGGAAGGTGTTTACAGCTTTTCCAAGGTGTTATGTGCGACTTGTTATATGTTGCATTTATTTGGCATATTGCTGCATTCATAATAGCTTGCTGAGATTTATTCTCACCCCTCTCCCTTTACTGTTTTAGATCCCGAGACAGGCGGACCGGCCAAGTAAGGACGGAGAGGAGTTTGGAGTAATCTTTTGGGTATTGTCGGGGTATGTAGGGTGAAGTATAAAATTGTATTTTGGTAATTCCTTTCTTGGAGTTTGTAATTATAAACTTTAAACTCTACGTCATAACCTTAATCTTTTGTAACTAAACAGTTAACCGTTTTCAAAGTTTGTTATCTCCTCCTCCGATGTGGAGTAGAGTGGAGTTATTTCGAAATGTTATGTTATTAATGTTTATGTTTGAAAGTCAAAGCAAGGTTTTTAAAAGTTTAGTGTTTTGGGTTAGTTTGAGGACGCTCCAACTCGGGACACGTGTAGGTTCCGGGTCGGGGTCCTCACAGTTGGTATCAGAGCTCGGTTAGAATTCTCGGGTAGAGTCTAGGCGGAGTGAGAGTGTGTGATAACCGACGTCGAGTGTTTAATGCGGGAGTTTGTTGTTATGGCGGGAAATGATGGTGATCGAATGCAGGTTTGGGTGGTGTTGGTAATCCGAATGCCGAGATGATGGATATGTTCCGAGGGTTTCTTCAGCATATGGCAACTCAGAATCAGAATTTGAATCAGAATCAAGGCAGGCAAGGGCAACATGGTTTGGAGAAGTTCGTGAAGATGTCTCCTCCTAGCTTCAACGGAGATCCGGATCCGGTGAAGGCTGAGAGGTGGCTTGAGGCTATGAATAAGATTTTCGCAGCTATGGAGAGTTCGGATGCGGAGAAGGTGAGATGTGCCCTTTTCAAGTTGGAAAGACCCGGCCGAGCAGTGGCGAGTAGTGAAGGATGGTTGGGACCGAGATTTGACACCACAGACATGGGAGAACTTCACACGCAAGTTCCGGGATCACTTTGTACCGATAGTTACTAGAGACAAGAAGGAAGGCGAGTTTCAAACCTCCGGAGCAAGTGGACACGACGATAGCGCAAAGATTCAGCAAAGTTCACAGAATTGGCCCGATATTGTCCTCATTTGGTGCCGGATGAAGAGAGGCGAGTCTACCGGTTTGTGAAAGGTTTAAGGGTTGAGTTCCGAAAGCAGTTATTGACGCATAACTTCGCCAACTTCCAAGCAGCAGTGAATATGGCGTATCGGATTGAGAATGACATAGAGGAGCATCGTGGTAAGAATGAAGGCGGAAACAGGAATAGATTCCAAGGTCAAGGTTCGGGACAGAATAGGGTGCAGCCGAGGACTTTTACTCCGGGAGCAAATCGAGGAGGAAATGTGGTGACTCCGGCAAATCGTGCGACTCCAGGTCAGTTTGGGGCAACATGTGGGTTTTGCAAGAGGCTAGGGCATTCGGAGGACAAGTGTTGGAGCAAACAAGGAAAGTGTTTGGAGTGTGGGTCGGCAGGCCATTTTAGGAGGAATTGCCCCAAGTTACAGAATAAGCAAGCTTCGGGTACCGGATTTGGGGGACAAGGTAGTGGTGTGAAGAGAGATGTTGATGGGAAACCTAAGGATAGAGTCCAAGGTCGTGTGTTTGCTTTGGGTCGAGGAGAGGTCGATCCTAATGCCGTCATTAGAGGTATAGTTCTGTCTCGGGAGTTAAGGCCCGCATTCTTATAGATCCCGGTCTTCCCATTCATTTGTGGCATCGCATTTTGCATTCTCATTGCATACCTTGCACTGAATCTATGCCTTATGTGTTAGAGGTCTCTACTCCTATGGGAGAGAGCCTCACATCTTCTTTGATATATCTGGTTGTGATGTGACTATATGTGGGCATGTATTGCCGGTGGATTTGGTCGAGTTACCAATCCGTGATTTTGATGTGATCCTTGGGATGGATTGGTTGAGTCGGTGTCATGCTTTGGTAGGCGTCGTAGAAAACGAGTCTCATTTGCTATGCCTGACGTGCCTACTTTTATATTTGATGCGGATAGATCTATGTTCGGGTTACATGTTATTTCTGCCTTAAAAGCTAGAAAGATGCTATCTAAGGGGTGTGCGGGTTACTTAGCTTATGTGGTAGATTCCAATAAGAAGTCTTCCGAGTTAGCTCATGTTCCGGTTGTGAATGAGTTTAGCGATGTGTTTTCTAGTGAGTACTCTATGCCTCCGGATCGTGAGGTAGAGTTTTGTATTGACTTAGTGCCCGGCACCGCTCCTATCTCTAAAGCACCCTATAGAATGGCTCCGGCCGAGTTAAAAGAGTTGAAGGTCCAATTGCAAGAATTGTTAGACCGAGGTTTTATTCGTCCTAGTGTGTCTCCGTGGGGAGCACCGGTCTTGTTTGTTAGGAAGAAGGATGGTACCTTACGATTGTGCATTGACTATCGTTTGTTGAACCAAGCCACCATCAAGAATAAATATCCTCTTCCGCACATAGATGATTTGTTTGACCAACTCCAAGGTTCCGTTATTTACTCAAAGCTTGATTTGAGAAGCGGATACCATCAGTTGAAGATTAGACCGGATGATATTGCTAAGACAGCTTTCCGGACTAGATATGGTCATTATGAGTTTGTTGTGATGCCTTTCGGGTTGACTAATGCTCCAGCCGTGTTTATGGATATGATGAACCGTGTCTTCAAACCTTATCTTGATAGTTTTGTGGTGGTCTTTATTGATGATATCCTTGTGTATTCTAAGTCCCGGGAAGAGCATGAGAATCATTTGAGGATTGTCTTTTCAGTTCTTCGTGAGAAGCAGTTGTACGCCAAGTTCAGCAAGTGTGAGTTTTGGCTTGAGCAGGTTTCTTTCTTGGGGCATGTGGTGTCGAGTTCGGGGATTTCCGTGGATCCTTCAAAGATTGAAGCCGTGGTTAATTGGAAGCAACCTTCGACTGTAACTGAGGTTCGTAGTTTCCTTGGTTTGGCGGGGTATTATCGGAGGTTCATTGAGGGGTTTTCTCGGATTGCTACTCCGTTGACGAGGTTGACTCGGAAGGATGTTTCGTTTGTATGGGATTCCAAGTGTGAAGAAAGTTTCAATGAATTGAAGAAGAGGTTGACGACGGCTCCTGTTCTTACCCTTCCGGATGGTTGTGAGAATTTTGTGATCTATAGTGATGCCTCGAAGGCGGGTTTGGGTTGTGTCCTCATGCAGAATGGGAAGGTTATCGCGTATGCCTCTAGGAAGTTATCACCGGCGGAACAGAATTACCCTACTCATGATATGGAATTGGCGGCGATCGTGTTTGCGTTACATAAGTGGAAGCATTATCTTTATGGGGCGAAATTTGAGATATTCACCGATCATAAGAGTTTGAAGTACCTATTTACCCAAAAGGAGTTGAACAACCGACAAAGGAGATGGCTTGAGTTCTTGAAGGATTTTGATTGTGTAATTTCTTATCATCCTGGGAAGGCCAATGTGGTGGCGGATGCGATTAGCCGAAAGGCGTATTTGACAGCTTTGAGTTCCCGAGAATTGAAGAGTGAGGTAATTATTGCGAATGTTAGAGCCGTTCCGACATTGTATGGAGATTTGAAAGAAGCTCAACAAGGAGATCCGGAATTGAAGAAAATTTTAGATCAAGTGCAAAATGGGAAAGCCGGGGAATTTGCTTTGAATAGAGATGGGATTTTAACTTTCCAAGGGAGAATTTGCGTTCCTTCATCGCCGGAAATCAAGAAGCGTGTTTTAGAGGATGGCCATAAGTCTAAGTTTGCGATTCATCCGGGGAGTACCAAAATGTATCAAGACTTGAAGCGTGGGTATTGGTGGAATGGTATGAAGAGGGAAATAGCGGATTATGTTTCTAAGTGTTTGACTTGTCAACAAATCAAGGCAGAACATCGAGACCGGCGGGACTACTTCAACCATTGGATATTCCGGAGTGAAATGGGAAGTGGATCTCAATGGATTTCGCTTTCGGGTTTGCGCTCTTACCGCGAAGAAGATGGATGCTATTTGGAGTTATTGTGGATAGATTGACGAAGTCGGCTCATTTTCTTCCGGTGTCAACTAAGTTTTCGTTAGAGAAGTTAGCCCAAATTGTATATGAAGGAGATTGTGAGACTTCACGGGGTTAAGTTAGTATTGTGTCGACGAGAGATCCGAGGTTTACATCTAGATTTTGGAGAGCATTGCATGAAGCCTTGGGTTCCAAATTGTGTTTCAAGACGGCGTTTCATCCTCAAACCGACGGTCAGTCCGAGAGAACTATTCAGATACTTGAGGATATGTTACGAGCTTGTGTGATGGATTTCCAATTATCATGGGAGGATCATCTACCTTTAGTGGAGTTTGCCTACAACAACAGTTATCAGTCTAGTATTGAGATGGCTCAGTATGAAGCGTTATATGGTAGGAAGTGTCGATCTCCAATGTGTTGGGACGAGGTTGGTGAAGCGAGACTTTGGGGGCCGGATTTGGTTCGAGACTCTACGGAGAAGATCAAGGTGATTCGGGATAGATTGAAGACGGCTCGAGTAGACGAAAAGCTACGCCGACAAGTAGAAGACGGGATTTATCTTTTCAAAGTTGGTGACTTTGTGTTCTTGAAGGTCTCTCCGAGGACGGGAATCAAAAGGTTTGGTAATAAGGGTAAATTGGCTCCAGGTTCGTTGGTCCGTTTGAGATCTTAGAGAAGGTTGGGGATTTGGCTTACCGGTTGGCATTGCCTCCGTCTCTTTCTTTACTTCATGATGTTTTCCATGTCTCGATGTTGAGGAAGTATTGTCATGATCCTTCCCACATCTTGAGTTCTCCCCCCGATGATGTCCAAGCGGACATGTCTTATGTTGAGGAACCCTTAAGAATCCTAGAGTTCCAAGTTAAGGAGTTGAGGTCTAAGAGTATTCCTATAGTGAAGGTCCTTTGGAAGAACCACACCGTTGAGGACGCGACGTGGGAGCTAGAGTCGGAGATGAGGAGCGAAATACCCGTGGTTGTTTGAAAATCCAAGTAAGTTTTCTTTTTAAAATTCGGGACGAATTTTCTTTAAGGGAGTGAGTGTAACGACCTAAACCTAGGCACTAATTTTAATATCTACATTGTGTGTTTAAGCTTGGTCGATTGGCGGGATATCGGAATCGGGGCCGTGACGGCTCAGGAGCGAAATCTGATGAAGCATGTTGATGTGAGGTGGTCATTTCTGTGTCGGAAGGCGGCTACTGCCTTGCGGGGAAGACTTTCCACGAGATGTTTTCGGGGTGGGCTGAGGTAGGCGTTCCAGAGGTTAATCTGACTTGTAGCGAGGGTGAGGAGCTTGGTCTCCTTTGTATTGTTGCCCTTGGCCTTGGCGGCGCTTGAGGTATAAGCTTGGCCCAGCGGCACGGGCCAGTTGCGGCTGGGGTGGTACTTGGAGGCAGGGATGACCTCACGAGCTCGCTTGGCCCGTGCCTCAGTTTGCCGTGAGCGGGCGATCGTCGAGGGTGACCTTAGGTGTGGCGAGTATCGATAACAAGAACGGGGTCCTTGGCTTCATCGGGATACAGGAATAGATGATATTGTGAAGTCGTCGTCATTCACTTGATCGGGAGGATTCCTCGTTGCGTGAATCACGTGCTTCCAATTGTCGGATAGGCATACATGTATATGGACAGTTGAAACTTGATAATTTCCATAGTATTGGAGACCTTGGTCGAATGGTGACGATCGGAAGGAGTTCGAGTGCTCAGCGAGAGCATGTGAATGCGGAGGTACGCTTGCAGTGCACGCGTCCTCGGCTTCCGGAGAGTCCCGGATTCATCGTCATCGATCGCTCGATCCGGGTGTAGGGCATTATTGCGTCCGATTGCATTCTTTGGAAGCCCATTTTGAAATCTCGTACCCATTGCTTGAGCGGAAAGGCTTAGAGGGGAATCCACCGTAGAGGACCTTCCATACGACGTTCGTACGATCGAGATGAGTATGACGATACTTGTCAATTTTTATCACAAAGATCTCCTCGCTTTACAGCGGGGCCGAGACGGCTGAGTTTGAAGAATGCGTGAATCTCGGATTGGAAACCCAGGGGTTTATGTGCACAGCCTTGTCATGGCGATATTAGTGATTTCCTTCCAATACGCACTCCAAGTGTTGGAAGCGACGGTTGAACTTGATGTATCAGTGTGAAGTACTGCACTTTGCTCGAGTACGTTTATATAGTTAGCATCTCAGGTGGCTACTAGGCTTATCCACAGTGGTTATGCCCGATAGTCCCTTGGTTGATTCGAAGGAGAGTAACCCCGGTGCACGAGGAGTGCGGACACGTTTAGCTCTGATCTCGGCTTCGTTTCCTATGAGGAAGCTGTCCCCTCGGATGACTTCGAGATCTCCCTGTCGGTTGATGAACTTGACACATTGATGGAGAGTCGAAGCTATGGCCTTAAATGTGGTGTAGTGAGGGCGTCCCAAAGAGTTTGTGAACTCGGGATGGAATGTCCATCACGTGGAATTTTCTTTGGCACCATTTGGGTTTCGAACCAAAGTTCAAGTCACTTGTCCCGAGGATGGGGACGAGCCAGAGTTGTCGTAAACCTTGATAGTCGAGTAAACTGTTATCAAATGGCTTTACTACTGTGGATGCGGAGAAGCTCGCGTAATGCGGAGAGGAGGACATTGCGGCTGGCCCGTTATCTGCAAATACTCGAAGTGATATGGTGTTGAAGCTTGAGAGTGATATCTGAGCTTCGTTGTGCCCCAGGCGTCTCTCGGTAAGTCTTCATGCGAGAATGTGATCATGCTTTGCCATACGGGCGGGGGTCGTAGATCTCGTCTCTATCCGTAGAAGGAGAGTCATCCGGCCATCCCGTTTCCTGTCTTCCTCTTGCGAGAGTAAAGCCTTTCTTTTGGAACCTCGGGAGTATGTTGAAGTTGCACTGTGGCGGTTGCCGCCCTTGGTTAGCACATTGATCGAGTGCGATTGCCAAGCTGACCTTGATCTTCCTTTACCGGTCCGAGCTCGGAAAGCTGGACAAGTTGAATCTTGGCTGATCCCGCGGAGGTTAGGCTTCGACGCGATAAGACTATCAAGATACGAGGTATTCAGGTGTTCCGAGTGCAGTGCAGTTTCGGTGGGCTTTTTCGGCTTTCCCACCTATGCGCTCTAGAGCTGGCATGGCAAAGGGAGGCAAAGAGGGGCCGGAGTACGGTGCGTAGTAGTCGAACCTCCCGGAGGGGTTCTCCAAGTATTACCTACACTGGTATCTCCGGCTTCGTATCTTTCTCTCGATTCTTGTTGAGAGAGATTTCTTCTTACATTTCCTCGGAGGATTGCTCGGACGGTTTACGAGACTCGTACTCCCAGACGGGCGGAGCGATCCACGAGAACATCGTAGGCGATGTGAACATTAGAGGAGGATCCGGCTGAAAGAGGCGGGCCGGGTTACAGTAGCACGTTCTTGGGCACCCACTCAATGGAGTTCATAGCCCGGTATTATTCGGAAAGGGATTCCCGGTGTATTGGGCCCACGGGGCGCTCTAGCTTGCCTTCTTCTATCAAGTTACGGATTTCGTATCGTAACCCCAACGATTGTCGG